>LUCH01003563.1:0-25291 GCA_013368495.1 Paragonimus heterotremus
CTTACTTACTTACTTACTTACTTACTTACTTACTTACTTACTTACTTATTTACTTACTTACAGCTTAGTTGTTTGTTTGCATGATGTGAGTACCTTAATGTTGTAGTTCTGATCATAGGCCTAGCTATTCTTAATGAGTAGGTCCCCTCTCTTTTCCCTTTTTTCTCCCCTTTTCCTATGCTGGGTTTGCTTTTCATCTTCGTGGTTGTGTGTCAGTTAAGCATCAGTGTGAACCACTGATGTATTGTTGTCTATGATGATGATGTAGTGATGTCTTTGACGATGATGATGACCATAATCATCATCATGTTATGTGATACTGCGGCTTTTATGGAAACGAGTGCTGAAAGCACTCGCATCGGCAATCCTGCTTGGTAATCTTTTTGTAAGTACTCCTTTGATGATCATTTGAAACATACTTGATGGTTATAATCACACAAAGCAAATGGATCTAGTTGCTGTGGAAGCAGTGCCATTCGATGCCATGGGGTGTCCGGTTTATTGGTACTACTATGGTTGTTGGAGAAGGATGTACATGATGACGTCCATTCTTCACTCAAATAAACTGTTGATTGCTGTGAGACACATGGAGGAGTTTTGTTTATATAATTGTTGTTCTACGAGCCATTGTCTTCTGCTCAAAACGTCTGAAGTGTGTAGGTGGATCGAATACCTTTGCTGACCGCATTCCGAACAGCATCGTTACTGTGTTGTCCCACAATGGTTGCCCAAAAGGTGAAATCTTTTGCCGGCAGTTTAGGTTCTGAACGCAGTTATTAACCCCTTGCCTCTCCTGTTGTGTTAGTGATGATGCAGTGAGGGAACATCTCGTCCTTCAGCCGGACCTACAAAGATTCTGGAATTACCGTGGTTGTTTCGGACTTCGGACAATCAGGGTGTACTTTCTTCCGACGAACGTTGAGTGACGCACATATAACCAATGACGCCAAATATCAGAACCAAGTCAAGTTGCTGGAAACCGTGGTACTGTTACCATAAACAATATAATCAATTACAAGGAACAAACCCCAATTCGTTTGCATTTGTGGAGTAAGATACAGTGGTTGGCCGCAATAGGCCGTCAAGGGTCCAAAAGCCACGACAAGTACAAACACAGGCAACCGACAGGCAGTGACAAACCGACAAAATACGATCGGATCGGTCTAATGTATGTCTAAATAGCCGGTCTTCGGACGGACCGATTAGTCGGCATCAGTTTCACGGCGGCCCATAAGAAGGCCGTATTCACGGAGGGTGGGGATGGTGAGACGGGCAGACAACAATGGATGTGTGGGCAGGTGAGTGAGGTTCAATAATTAAGAGAGGCAGGATGGAGCAATTAGTAAAATTAGATGCGGGTTGTGGGAATAACAAGAACAAGCGTCTAGTTAGGTGGGGTCAAAGGGCGGAGTTCAACAGGGTCAATCGAAAGGAATTTTGACTTCCAAAAACGCCCTACACAGGGAGTAGTTCATTAACAGCTAAAGCGATATAGTCTTTCGTTTCTCTGATGGGTGATTTTCAGTTCACCACAAAAAGTTCATGAATGTTTGTTGTCGATGTCTCGAGACATCAGAAGGGCGAAGGTGTGTCAAACTGTTCAGACTGTAGAAAACTACCCATCGAAGATTGCAGTAAGACAGTGGAGTATTCGACAAATCACTCAGAGTTTGAGTCAGTATGAACTACTAATACCCGGTAACCAGACTTTATCCGTCTTATTGTGATGGTACAACTATAACGAAAAGGGACATGTGTGTATGAATAGGCAGAAATAAAAATTCACGATCTTTATTTTTTCGACTTCACATTTCACGTTTCTTCCATCCCTTGTAACGTGTTTGCTGATTTATATAACTGCTCGCATTGAATGTGCAAACATGGGTCATCGGTCACCTCTCCTCTCATTTACCATGTAGTTTCTCTTTGATGTACTGCAACTTGAATCATACCGCCCACAGATCAATAGGAAGATGTTCAAGTAATATTTATGTGCATGTTATTATGATCTTTCTAAATGTTTTATTAACAAACGGTTGTGTTGACTATGTTGCTTACCTGCAAAAGTTACTTTTAGGTTATGATACTCCACCGTATATGGCTTCCGTTGGAGAAAATTTCATGAATAAACAGTTACGTGTCTGCCGACGTCGACCGAAGCGTCGTATGGCATCAAAAACGGAACACTCTACTTCTGGTCCTAATAACTTGAAAAACGTTAGTCAATCTACAACGTTGACTACTGACAGTCAGCATTCTGATTCAATGTATCTTGTGGAGGATATTGTTGGAGAAAAAGTGATCCGAGGACAAAAGTATTACAAAGTTCGATGGCAAGGATTTCCTCCGGAATCGGACAGTTGGGAACCGGAAGGAAATCTGACTAGTGTGGTGGATATAATTCATTCTTTTCATCGCAAATCAGGTTCATCTATGGAACTGAAGACCGAACTATCCAAAGATTCATCTCTTGTTGCCAATTCCCCGGCCTCCGTTCCAACTCCTCCATGTACTCCGTACTGTGTGGCATCAAGTAATGGAAAACGCCTAAGAGGTGCTAGTGAAGAACGTCAAATTTCTAATGATATGAATTCGACAGTGAGCCGAAAACTAGGTACTAAGTCTCGTACAAGAGGTCGATATGAGTACATCCCTAAACATGAACTAGTCGCTTCAAAAACCAAATATTTCGATGATATCCGTGACGGCAAAATTGATTTGATTTCAAATGATTTGTACTCTCGCGTCAAGACTCGACGCCGCGCGAATGAAGCACCAGTTACAACTAGCTGTGGTGATTCACAACAGAGTGGTACCTACAGTACACACGATGATTCAGATCACGAAGCTGAAATGAGTATTGATCGACTTACTACCAGTACCATCAAACGGGAACCGCAGTCTCCATCCTCCGACTGTTTCAATACAGGTGAATCCCTTAGTGGCGTCCAGTCCAGTGTGGATAGCATGGAATCTGATCAAATAAAACGAACGTTTACTGAACAAGTGGATTCATTGGCTGAATCAATACCAGACTCTGTTACACACAGTTACTCCATCCCAGAGATGGATTTAGCCAACAGTGTGCCGGCTATGACGTGCAAGACCAGTAACCAGGAGACTCAGTGCAGTTTTGAAGATTGGTGGCTATCTTCAGGTTTGCACACGACCGTGTCATGTGGATCTAGCTTCTTAGCGCAAAGTAACTCGGTTGACGTGGCTGTGTCACCGATTGCTTCTGTATGCACATCTCCACGATTGGATCATCGGGATGATTTTGTGGTAAGTTATCATGTCTTTACGAAGAATACGTAGTTAGCTTTAACACAGCGACGAGATTGATCTTCAAACTTACGACCTATGATTTCCATCTCGTCTGCTTTTGGGGCTTTTGTACGGACTCGCATGACTTGACAACATTAAGTCTACTTCTTATTCAACCCGTCACCTGGTTGCATATCCTTTTCTAACGATGTAGACTGAAAGCGTTGACACAATAGGGTCTTTTCGCTAAGTTAGCTGAAGTTGTGGTGTACAAGTCGTTCGGTTCTTGAAGGAACAATACCTAGTTGTTCGTATACAATATTTCCCAGCTGTACAGACCGAGATATATGGTTAGCTTGAGGAACTTTGATCCAGAGGTAACAGCACAAAGTACGTAACTTGCAGTCCATCAACTGGCAGTGGTTAATGTCTGTCCGTTCGTATACCCTTCAAATCTTGTTATATCCGACAGATCCAGAGAGAGTTAATAAAATACCTCGTGCGTTGTAACTGGTAGGTGGAGTATGTGCACCAGTTATATGCAAGCTTAAGCACGAGGGCAAATATCGGTATTTCCGCTCACGGTCATGACTAAACAGACAACCAAATGGTCGGTCACATGTCGGGAAAGAGCACTTTTTCCCAAGAATTCGCTTTATTTGTCAAGAAAAATAGATTCTTCATTTTCGTTAATTTGAAAGCCTGCCAATGTTCTCGAACGTTCGAGTTTCGCGCCCGCCTCTGATTGGTCTGTTAAGTGGCCTAGGTCCAAGGCCATTCAGAACATAAATACAGGTACTGTACACCACTGCTTTGCTTTTAGGCTGACCAGCAAATATAGCTCGTTGGAAGACCGTCTTCCTTATTTGCTGGGAGTGTCTAACTTGCGCTCTGATTTTCGTGTCGTTTTGCGATAGCATAACGTTCGTTATGTGATCAAGATACTGCTCGCGGTTTTCGCATTTGTTTCTGTCTTTCTCTGTCAGGAGGTCGTAACATCAACCATATCAGTGGAGGATGACACGCACCCTCACGGGTGCAGTGAGGCAGGCGGTTGATCGGTTCTCGGGTGAACGACACACTACATGTATTCATCGACACTATCTCTTTGTTTATGTTCAGCGTGTTAATACGTACTATAGGACAGGCTTGAATGATCGGTCAGATGGCATAAACGTCGTATTAGTCGTCGGAATTGATTAGAGACTTGACTTATGAAGCTTTGCTACGATTCCTCAAACGATATTTGAAATTGCCGTTTGTACTGGCCCTGCGTTAGCTTTTTTGGCGTTCTGTCAGGATGACGTATAGTTTCTGCCGCTAGATTAGAAATTAGAGATCAGTCCACTCATTTTCACTTTCTTTTTTCTTTGAGACCAGAACTACTGGTAAACAACGTTAGTTTTGGTGTCCCCACCCTCCGACAAGTAAGTCGGCAAGCTGTTCTATTGATTACACTCCCAAGTTTGAAACTGTATGTGTACTGTGTCTCTGAAGGATACCTTTGTATTTCTGAATGTAGCCCTTCGCTTGAATTCGCCCTTGGATAATGCTATAGTTTAATAATTCTCATTTTCTCTGGCAACGATGAAGCCAAATCTGACAATCATGATGCGCTAAGATTCTCACTGAGCTCTAAGGCCGGTGTACGTTTGTCCGACTCGATCTTATTAAATGGTCACTTGTGTGCCATCAAACTAGGTGCTCCAGTCAAAATTTGTAAACGCAGTCCAGAAGGTCGTTGTTTATGTATCCCATCTTAATAAGATTCAACAGACAGTAGTTCAGATGCTTTCAAGAACGCCTTCCACGATGTTGCGTTTGGACATCATCGTACATGCTGCCGTCTGCAAATCATTCTGCGAAAGTCAACAGTTGACGCAGATTGGCTTTATCACTGTCAGCTATCGGTGGCGTCACACTGCTAACGATTGTCATCTACTGTTGAGCAACTCCCCTGGCTCCGACCGTTCACGTTTTGTTCGCAGAAAGATCACGTGCTGGTAACTATAAAACGTTGAATTGGAAGCTGGGTGACGATTGCGTGCAAACGGCTATCAAACAACATTGACAGTTAACTTGCCCATGTCACAAAATTGGAGTGGTCCAAACGAGCATTGGCCAGAAATGTCAACAGTCACGCAAACTGTTTGCGAGGAAGTCTGTTCCGAAGGGAGAACACATATGCGGCAGAAATGGATTGGTGTTGATTCAAACGAAATTGTGAACAAGCTTCAGCTGATCCATCCTACCCATACTGTACCAAAGACCGCCGTGGACTCAGACATACATTTACAAAAGTCTCCCAAACAATTGAAGCATATCTATTGTCTGGGATGTCCAATATAGTCGTTCGCAGTAGACACGGGGACAGCTGGGTTTCTCGATGTAACATTATGATAAATACGTCTATCTCCTATCTAATCAAATAACACTACAACTGGGGCCATAGTTCACCACAGATATGAGAAAAAAGAATCGGAAGCTCCACCAGCTACGAGGTTTATTGAGGGGATTATATAACCCTGTCAGTTAGGAATTGTAGGCAGAGGTTGAGGTTGCAATCAGTTGGTCCCAGTGACCACCAGAACCAACCGATTGCAAAATCCCTTTCTCAAAAACATTCTGGGGCTGTGGTGGATGCTTGGTCGTTTTCAGGTCGTTTTAAGCCTATGAGCGAAAGGAAGCACAACGGCTAAGGGAACTAAGAGGTTGGTGTTAAAATGTCTTGTAACCGTTCTTCTCTGCGCATTCATGTAGAGGAACCAGCGTTATTTCTGAAACAGATGCAACCCACCTTGACTTGTTAGCACACTGTTACTGTGGTCATGCGCAGTCCATCTAAAGCTGCCAGTTTGTAATATTAATGGGCACAAGGATTGGAAATTAGTATCATTCATTGTGAACATCACAGAGCATTATATTGTAATTCAGTTCTATTAATGCAAACTGGGAACACCTGCCACACAAAATATGCGAATGAGATCTAGGAGCTGATGTCTGTGTTTCACATTTATGTGCTCATGGTTACTAGCTGTTGTTTTGTGACTGTCTCAAACCCTTACAATCAGGACTACACGAAGTCAGGGTTTAGTAACGAGGTTCTTGGGGCAATCCAAACGGGTACAAAGCCAGTGCGAAATGAGCTACATCCACTGTCTGTTTTGTAGGTCAATGTACCCAAAGGGTATAAATACCCGTTTAAGCTGGCCCATGTAATTGATGCCAAATGTTCCTCTAGGTTAATATGCAGTAGGCTGGACGGCGCGGAGACAATCCAGTTTTGTGAGAACGGGAGAATTATACTCTGGCTGGGTTAGTTGCTGCGCTTATCAGCGGTGTAAAAGGACCAGGGCTGGGACAGTACGTGGATGTTATGGGAGAACAAGATTGCACACGATAGTTTGCGTGCCGCGACAACAACCCAAACGACTATGTTATTTGGGCAAAATCTGTGGACAATTTTACTCTGGAACCTTTTCCATAACACGTTTCTACCGTACATCTTTTCGAATGTACGGGCTTATTGCAAGTATTTTAAAACACCCATTTAACACGCATTATAGATGAGCAGCTCATAGAGTTCTGAGGCTCGGGGTAAATTCCTACCCAAAGAGGTTGTTATGGTACTAGGTCAATTCCTAATTAACACAAGCATCCGAATGGAGACTTACTCCTAACTTCTCCAGTTCTCCATTTAGTCAGTCACAGGCGTTCATGAATTCACACACTTATATTTGAGTTTCAGGCAGAACTTCCCAGTTAAAGCCTGTTCACCGTTAAGCACGTTTTCTAACTTTGTACTGGTGACTGACTCGGTTCACACAGCTCGCACATGAAGGTTAACAGACATTACAGTCCCATTGGCCGCTTTTCTAACGCACTCTCACAGACTATCAGGTGAGTATGTTTGTCCCTGCAACTGCTTGTTTTTGTTGATTGTTTATTTATACGTGTGATTGTTGATCATATCAGTTTATTTATATAGTCAACATTGGTCGGCACACAACACGTTACTGTTTTTCTTCATATTCACTTTTCTTTCCTGCCGCCCTGATATGTTTTTCTCATACCTCTAAATCTTTGAGTAAACTTTATTTTATGTTACATCGAAATGTGTAGGTATCTGATCTTCTTCTATCCAAAACAAACTTATAAGTGTTGTTCAAGACCAGCTGAGCCATGAGACTTCACACACCCATCTTCTTATCCACTCTCATTCTTACGACTGACGGAAGTCTAGTTGATAAGAGTCCCTGTTTGTATCACGTAGATTGGTGATCTGAACCGTTTCCATCTGATAATTCCACATAAACGAACCGGATCAGTGTGTTTTGTCCATTTTGAGAGTTGGAGCATGATGTGACATCTAAGGCATATGTGTTCTTGTTTCAGTGTCAAACTCCATGAATATGTTGGCTAACTCTGAGTCTCGTTGAGTGATCTTATTGTTATCTTAGTTATTATTAACCCGTAATTACATACGTTCTAGCCGACTGTGAACACCTGTCTTAGCAATCATCTGTGTATTGTTTTACAGACCAGTTCTCTCTGTACAGTGAACGCGGACACAGCACAACGGGACGCATCTACACAATCAGACAACCTAGGTTACAGTTCTCCGACCGGTGGGCATCAGTCAACTGTTTTCTCCTTGCGCGAGTGTGTCAACGCTTACTTTAATCTGATTGCCTCTTCAAACCGACCACGTCCGACCGATTTTTCCTCCGGCCACGAAATGTTCACCTCGTCCGATTCCAGTTCAGCTGACCCGTGTGAGGTAACCACTCTCAGTGCGCTTCCCAGACTGCTCGCGTATAGTTCTTCGGCGAAGATTCGAACACGACAAGATCTGTTAAATGCACTGAACGGACAACGGTGGAGTCTGTTGGCTGCATTACCTGCACGGGAGGTCGAACCGTTACAGACTAGGATGACAGAATCTAGTGGGTTTTGTACATTGTCTACGCAAACAACCGATTTCCCGTCCATTGCTTTGGAGGATTTGCTCCAACGTCCATGTTCTCCGCTTTTCACTCCCAGTGACGATCCGAGCCAAAAATTGATTACCAATAGCGATCTTCTGGTTGCCTCCGTGGTGAAAGCTTCGGGAGGTTGTATGCTTTTGGACCGTCTACTCGCTCTAGGTTTGGATCCGAACGTGCGACTAGACTCCTCCATTGCCAACGAGTCGCTTTTTATGCTGGCCGTTCGCCTGCGACGCGTGCACATTGTCCAGGCGTTGTTAGATGCCGGTGCAAGACCTGATCACATGGAACCCGGCCCATCGGGACGTACTGCACTTGGTCTGGCGTTAGCTTCCGGTGATGTTGACATGGCTACTGTGTTGATTCTCGCTGGAGCAAACCTATATCGCGTGCGTTTTCATACGTGTTGTACAGTTCCACTCTTGTCGAATGCATTCCGCTTAAAATTTGATAGATTCATCTGCCAATGTGGCTTCATCTATTTAACTTGTTGAGATATTCATAGAAGTAGCGAATTCTCACCTTTGTTTCACCAGTCCTCCGCTTCGTCGAAAATTGCCCAGTGTTTCTGCTAAAAATGGTTCGCGTAACATTTTGTTATCGTCGCATTTGACATCAGTACATTGGCGGTTCATGTTGATGTACTACTGCTGTACAAGAAAGAAGCATCAGATAAAATACACAGGCTCTAAGTAAAACTAATGTGTTTCCTTACGGTCCGGCATCATTACCTAACAGGCAGCTGTACCAAACAGCGACAGTATTCACGTCACTGAGATCGATTGGTCATCATCTCTTTTAACGTCTCCAGCAGTTAATGCTGAAGCTTCCGCCCGGAAGACAAACTCATCCTGCAACACTGACTTGCCCACTGTTCGTCACTTCCTCCTCTAAAGCGATGTAAATAGATTTGATACGGTTGGCCTTCGTCGTCGTCCTGGATACGCTCGCAACAAATGAATCGATCAACGCGTGCTTTCAAGGAGACTCGTATTTATGAAATATCCATTGTATTGAACGAGCTCGTTTTCAGTGGTTCATCATCAGGCTAAATGCATCACAGTTTGACGTTGATTTGACCAACCTCATTAAGCATCCGTTCTCGGCTTACCTCTCTAATGATTCTGTTGTAAAATTGTAATGTATTTGACTTGATGATTAACCACTGACAACAGGCTTTTTCCCTATAATGTGTTTCTCATGATTACGCCGGAAATTTTTACGAGATTTGCAGTCCTTTAGTCACAAAATTTAATTGTGTAATTTGCAAGGCTGGGGACGTTTGAAACTGAGCCGTATCATACACTGTGTAACAAAATGGTCTGATAGTACATCTATTACAGACGAAAGCATCCTCGTATTTAAACATCATCATCACAGACAGCAATACATCAGTGGTTCACACTGATGCTTAACTGTTACACAACAACGAAGAATAGGAAGAAGTAAGCCCTGTATTTCGGCGGTTGCTGTTTCCTCTGGATGAGGCAAAAGTGGCGTCTGTTGTGACAGTACAGCTGTGAGAAATCCTACTGAGAAATTAGCATTCTGATCCCTTAGTCATACTGACTTCCTATGGGTTTAAATGATGGCAAGTTAGGAATTATGGCCAGTGGCTGTTGTTCACTTGGGACGTACTTACGGCACAATACATAGACTGACTTCAAGATGATGTGGCTTATGATTGTGCATCAGCACCCGTAAATCATTTATTGGGTCGATTATATGACTTATCTCGATGTACATATTTGGTAGTCAAGAGAACCAACTTACTGTATGTCACATACGTCGTGACTGACAAGTGCATAGGAAATTATGCTACCACCACCTGGCTAAGCCGTTTTTCTACGCAGTTTTTTATTATGCCGTTTGTCGTAACCGTACGATGCTGCCGCTAACGAGCTGCACCTCAAACCGTAATACCGTCCAATCAGAATCAGAGTTTTATAATGATGCATAAGTGTTTTTGTGTGAGTGCTTTTTTGCTGTTTCCCGATCTAGGAGTTCACTACGTCTCGCCTCTTGCCTATCCCTTGCCGTCATGATGACCATAGCCATTCGGGTTTCGTTACTTTAAGCTTTTTTTAATTGAGTTGCTCAGTTGTACTGTTAGCTTTTCCACTTGAAGAAAAGCGATGTAAAATAACTTCCGATGAGCTGGCAACTCGAATGGATCGCCAACTTTTGACAAATCACTCGAAAAGGCGTATTGAAAGGCTTCATTTGTTCTAAAGCTCTAAGTTGGAGGAAACCCCAATAACGACAGACATTTGTAGGAGCGGCATCCTTAGGGCTGATTTGTCATTGTTTACTACTATTAGTCGAATTTTGATGAGCATATCGACACCGATGATAGTATTTACGCTTACTCGCCTTTACCAATAAGGCTTCGATTAATAAAAGTACGGTGCGATGTTGGCAGTGTAAAACTTGGGCCTGTCACGTTACAACAATTCTGTATTCATAAGATGTCAATTGTACAAATGACTGTTTTCAGTAATTTTCGTTATGCTTTTTCAATTGCATAAGTTGTGCGTGAATTGTATGCGAAAGAGGAAACAAGTCAACTAGGCCATTAGAAATCACAGACACGGAACGGCTGACAGACTCCTGGAGAAGGGCGTGGGAGTGTTGGTGAATGCGCGAGAATGCCACACGTGTATGCCGTGAGACGCGTGCTCGTCAGTTTCCAGTGCGTCATGCCCACTCATGTTCTAGATTACCTTGAGATAATTGGCAATATACGGTACGAGCTGTTTTTGTGCACACGGACATGGATTGCAGGGTTTGACAGCCTTTGCACTCAATGAAAGTTGTACTCTACCTTACAAAACTCGTTTTTCGAGCCTCGCTCAAAGTGCCTCATTGGTAGGCGTAAAACCCAATCCTATTGACTCAATTTACTGACGACGCTTACACAGAACTCACTTAGCTCCACACGTGTCTTTACACTAACTTCTAACGACATTTGTTTCCGGATTGGTCTGTCACAGTGACCGAAGCTATGAGGCACATCCGTACAAATGTCATCACACGTGGCTCTTGCTGATCCACTTGTGGTTTTACTAACACACAACATATCCAGTACAAACCCGAGGGATTAAAATGGGGAAGCTTATGACTGGAGGCTTTTATAGCCCAATCGTCCAATATTGATTAATCGGATGATGAGCTAGTGTGAAACTGAAACCGTTATCTCTAGGATTCTATAATCGTGGGGACTGCAATAATGATATCTAAGCTAGAACGAAAAACATTAAACTGTGACATATGGAGAATTTCAATATTTGGGTTTATATTAGTGTTTTCTCTATAAGATTATGAAGACAAATAGATCTAAATTTGGACTGAAAATCCAATCAACGCGTTCAACATACAGTGCACCAACAAAACTAAAGTAAACAATAGGTTGTAGGCCACCATGACCGGATTGTAACCGGCTTCTTTTTCCCAGAGCTTAACATAGTCCGCAAACTTTGTCTTAATCAGGCTTCCGGAAACAAAGCCGTAACAGGCCGATTGCTTCATCGTGACAACTGCTGTTCCTTTTCTCGGTGCTGTCTATCCAACAGCGTACGCATAGTCCATATTCCATAGGTGTAATATGTCTATACGCATGTCTTATGTCGGCTTGATGGACTGTATTCAGATCCTTTGATTCAACAGCCGGACCTGCGGGACAAAAGGTACTGTGTTTCATAAAGTCTGGGATTCAAAAATCCGACTCATTTGACAGTGGTGAGTTAACTCATTGTTGAATAAGATATTGATTTCTTGTAACGATTACTACTGTGCGCAGTAGATGTATCCACTGCCGCATCAAGCTTCTGAAGAGTGTTGTGCGTTTTTTGACCGCACAGTGTAGTGCACCGATGCTCACGATAAACCTTTGGACGATCAGAGTGCTCCACTTAGGAGCACTTTTTATAGCCACCCTATCAGTACTCTGAAAATAGTAGTGCCGCAACTATAAATTTACTTTCGTTGTATCCTCAAGCTTGTTGCTCAGTACGTAATCCCTCATACGCCGTCAGTAAAGCAGTGTACAACCCACTGAACGTAAGTGCTTTTCGCCTGATTGCTCCTCTTTAGCCTATATGGTACGGTTGAACTTGCATGATCCGAAGTTCTACTCAATATTGCCCTCCTGATCAACACAGCACATCAACCCGACCACTGCTACAAGACACCACATGAGGTCAGAATTTTCCTTCTCACACAATCAGAGGACACACCCGCTTGTCAGCAGTCGCATCACGTGATGAGGAAGATTTACATTCGTGCGCACACCATGCTGACTAACTTGAATCGAATGACTGAACATCTCATTAGTCGGGTTGATGTTATATAAATCCTCTGATGTTTGGAAACATATTCCGATTATTGGATTGATCACTCCGGTTACAAAGTACTTAAAAGAGGCACACATTGATTAATGAATGGTTTATTGTGACGTTTCAAATCGACACTGGGATCCTTTATCAAACAAATAAATGTGTCGGGATGAGATTCTTCTACCGCCCATCGTGTTCGCCTGTCGATCTGTCATCGCTCGTTTCTTGTTCTAGGGTCAACGATGCTGATCTAGTGACTGTCTCTATCTACGTGCCTATTTAACGAATTCCACGAGTAAAGAACTTCCAGCACAATCCATTCTCCCCTTATTTTTGCCCGCTCGACCACCTTCGCCTGATCTGTGTTGATCTCGTTGACTGTGCCTGCACAGTGGTGCCACAGTTATGATCAAGAGCTGGCTCGTCTTATCCCTAATTTGTGTTCGTGCATGGTTGCACGCAGCTGTTTGCTTATCTTATCCACATACTGTTGGTCACACCCGAAACATAGAATCGCGTGGACCGCACCAGATTGTTCGTGTGGTTCTACACGATCTTCAGCGTTCGCCAAAGCTGAACGGAGTTTTGAGTTTGGTTTGTATGACATCTAGGTGCCCAGTGGTTGTGCTGCTTCATGTATGCTTTGAATATATGGCACTGTTGTTCGCGTTTTGGGTTCTGTATGTTTAGCTATTGTGGACCTTCTGATGGATGATTTTATGAAACTGATGGGGTAGCCATTGGAAATGAAGTTTGAACAGGTGTTCCTGTTCTTGTCTTCTGAGTTCGACTGAGTTACAGTGTGTGTCTGTATTTTGAAATAATGTTCGCATACAGCTTTTAGGATGATAGACTAAGTGGTTGTTTTCGAACCTGAGAAGGACATCATTTGTTGTCGGTTGACGATAGGCAGTTTTTTCAAACTTGGCATCCGGTCTTCTTACAACCGAAATATTGAGAAACGCCAGGCGTGAGTCCAAGGTAAAACAACTAGTGTGCCATCCACATATCGAGGCCACAATTTGAGTTTGATTGTCTGAAAGACTCCGGATTCAAAGTGCTTCATTACGGCGTTTGCAAGCAATTTCGATATAGGTGAGCCCATTGGTGTGCTTCTCTTCTGCAGGTAGACCCGGCCGTAAAATTTTTGGTGTCTCTGCATAGGTTCACTAACTGAATCAGGTCTCTTGGAGAGAAATTCGTCCTGTTGTGAGGACTTTCGTCCTCACTTATCAGGGGCTTCAAAATTTTTACCGCAGGTTTCTTTGGTATGTTAGTAAAAAGCAACGTAACATCGAAGGAAACCAGTACGTCATCTTCTTGCCACCCTGGTCCCTTAACCTGTTTCAGGAGATCAACTGAACTATTCGTGTCATGAATTTCTTGGGTAGACATGGTCGGAGAAAAGGAAGGAACTTCTTCAGTTGATATATATATATATATATATATATATATATATTCCGAATTTATAAACCCAGTATATTATTTTCTAGGCGTATTTGTCGATATCACAATTACATGCTTATATCTTCTGTTTCATCATTTTATACAGGTGGAATCCGAAACAACTGCGCTTTCACTTATCTTAAGATTGTTGAACGCCCCAGCATCAGTTGACCCTCTCACTAAGCTATCTTCCATCCCGACCTCGGATCTTCGTGACAAAATCAGAGTCTCAGATAATTTGTTTCCGCCTATTCCATCACCAAGTCCACCTCCTGGAATTTCTTTGCCGACTGTTCCGCAATCTGTTTTGCTCAATGCTGCAGTGAATGCTTCAACAACTACATGTCAAAATAATGCACTCCCTACAACTCCTTCCAATTCTGGCCCATCCAAATGTGCTTTTACTGCGTTGTCCCCACCTCTGAATTATCTACCTCCAACTGTCCCACCGTCTGTGGACAGTCTGCGACAATTATACGATCTGGTTGCCGCACATCACGCTCGTCTGTCTGTCAGTGTAAATAGCCTGGTACGTAACTGGCTAACCAGAGCCGGTCTGGTCCAGGTCGCACTGGTCTCACCATGTCAGTGGATAAACACAAGAGAACGGTCTGTCACTGTTTCTTTCACTTGGCCCATGAGCACTCATCTCATTCGACCCTCCGATTCTTCGTCATCCAGTCGACTAATAGCACCTATACTCTTACTTGTCCATGGCCGTGTTACGCCTCCAGCTTGCTACGACACTTGGATGGATGATGAGGGTCCCTGCTTGGTCGAGCGAGTATGGTTGGATCAGACCATAGAGCAGAAACCATTAGGTCTCCATCCATTTGCTACCACTCTGTTTCCGTTGCACTGGAGTGCCCATGTCGGGCGCGAGCATCGGATTCGCGTTGATTTTCATACTCAGGTTTCCTCTTCAGTGCCTGCACGACCGATTTGTGTAGCCGTCATGGTTATCGCTGTCAGTCCAAACAAGGATGAACCGACTGCGCCACATGTAAATCGTCCGCTCTCCTTCATTTCCCAACCTCATCGCTCTCCACATTCTCATCGTGGTTCTCTACACTCTCCTCCATTTACCCCACGTCGACCATTTTCATGAGGTTCTGTTTTTCACTCAATTTCCTGTTCTTCTTCTTTCTCGGTTCATTCTACCTCACTATCCCCTGATGAACCGCCTACCTTACTAACCGTTGTCTATTCTCACAGCCTGTGATTTATGGAACACCATGTCATATGGCCTATTTTTCTTCTACACACGATACTACCACGTTCTTTCTGTGCAGCAGTTAGGTCGACTGTACCTCGTAGCACTTGTTATTGATATGCAACCGTTCTTCACTCAGCACCGATTGCTCATCGACCAACATGGTTGCTTAGGTATTTCTTATACTAAAGCACGTTAGTTCGGACTTTCAAACGGTATCTGTGATCTTTTCCATTTAGGTTATTTGTTAATGATTTGAGCGCTCTGGGTCCTCTTGTTATTTCTCTCCTTCACTGTTTTAGTGTTGTTCTCAGTTGGCCTCGGTTGTTCCAATAGTTAAAACTTCACTCGAGTGCTTTCTGATTTGTTTGTTACAACGTTTGTTTGTGGTCCTGTTGTTTTCCACTTTTGAAGAACACATAACATGCAACTCGTCTACTGTACTCCAAATGTTCAACGCAGCATTCACTTATATGTTTCTTATTCGGCTCTGCACCTTCTCAACGGTGTCATGTACCGCGTCTTTTTTTTAAATTAGAACGTTGCCTTATCATGTGAGCTTCTTTTCTCAGGGTTGTGTGTATTTTGAACATTACTCGCCGTCGATGGTACCTTTCGCGCTCAGCCCGATTGATTGCGAATGTTGTTCAAATGTTCACCAGAATTAGATGCCTGATTACACAGCCATACTTTCGCTGGTGAGACTATCCGGGAATCTAGCTGTGTACAACTTGATCACAGCACACTTAGTTGCAGCTTTTTCATTCGGATAGCCTCCTCAGTTTTGCTTTTTCAGATTGGAACACTAGACTCAAATTTCTCTCGGTGATCAAAGTCCATCAGTGATGCATACCACTGCTCTGATTCAGACTGATTAAGCATTTAAATCTCGTAGGTTAGTAGTGTAAATTGTGGTTCCATCGGCGCAGTGATGAGCATAGTCCTTAAAATCCCGAAGGACTGTGAACTATTGTTAAACTACAACCTCTGTGCTACCCTCGAGTGTATTGCTTGTTTTCGAACCATTTGTTTGAATGTGAAATTTGTTAGTGAAAACCTGCCTGCTTAGATGAACCTTGTCGTAACTGCAATTGGTGCACTGTTGTTGTTCACACCATAGTCTGCCTGGAAGAAAGTGACACTAGTCGATTCGTATATGATTCTGTACGTAATGTACTGTGTCAATCTCGTTTTGTTTGGTACTCCTTAATACCGGAATGTGCAATCAAATTGGATTAGATTGAAACACGTCAGATGGACCGCCAGTGTGTAGTTTTGTGTCAAAACTGTGACAGTTACTTCTTGTGCTGTTGCTCATCTTTACCGGTAAAAGGTTTGACTGGCAACCTCAGTACTCTGTTGCCTCCAACTATATCTAGGGACGTCAACAAATGTAGGCATTCCTGCTTAACTTGATTGGAGTATCCTGGTGTTATTTCGTGATTGTCGAGTAATTCGGGACGAACTGTTAGTGATTGCGAATACAGATCTAACGTTGTTCTTATTGGTTTAATGTTGAACTGTCTTCTAAGGTATTTAGTCGCATCGCGATGTGACATGTTTGCTGTTTGTCATGAAGTTGGCTGGAATAACGGTGATTCGGTTGGATTGTCTAAGTGTGAAACAGTCTTTCACGCATTTCCGGTCTCATTATTTCTCTGAATTAGGTGTCTCGCTGTCAGCTTCTCGCCCTCGACGGTACAGGATGTCTACATTTCCCATTAGTCTGGTCTACGTCTGCTTGTGAGCTTTAGGTGGCAACGCTCTTACGGCACGGAGCCGTTAGTTGTCCGGTCGACGACCCTAAAGCTCCTGTCCATATTTTCCCCCTACAACTGTCATTCAAGCAAACCTGTTGAGTCGGGTGTGTCGGCAGGTAACACGTGTCGTACGTATTAGTTTGTCACAAATATTAATTTAAAGCAACTATTTCACGTTATGAACTTCAGTAGAGCACACGACAGATTTTCATTGCAGTACTCATTTTCAGGAAGTCTTCGGTACATATCCGTTGGTGTTTGCTGCAGATGAGATAGGTGTGCACACCTTCAAAACGTATTACCGATACAAAAAAAGGCAGTTTAAAACTTGTCCGGCCGGCTACCACGACAGTGTCATGTTAGTCATCAATATGTTATTTCAAATGGCTCAACGTACCGTAATAAACGCCTGCTTTCAGTTGGTAATATAGCATGAGCGGTCTGGTCACTCATATTTTGCGTTATCAGGTTATGCTTCGCATTGGATAGCACTGGCTCGTTCCATGTTAGTCATCCAACTGTTCAATGACTGGACAACCGTCTGTCGAACCTATTTTTAACAGCTTGGTCACCCTCGTTCCAAGCTGACCATTAGTTCTACCAACAAAATTTTCCACGTCCACTTTTTTATGTGTAAATTATCTTTGATTCAGTCGACTCGACCGAAGGTTCGACGATTCGGATCTCTGCATTCCGCTGAAAGTTTCGCAGAGAAGAACGTGCAGACAGCGGCTGACTTCAAACAGTGTTCAGTCAACCTGCACGTGTCCTCTTCTTTGAACGACAGTTGTAAAACTATTGTTTCCTTGGAATCTGTAGAGCATGGTTTAGTTTGCACATTAGTCGTGTTACACCTTCTTCCAAACCCCTTCGACTAACCGTTGTCAAAAAATGTCTGCCATAACGAATGTAATTTATCGTCAAAAGTGTTATTAGTGCAAAATCACCTTTCCTGATTAGGCAGTGTGAACACCAGCTCTCATTTATACTCTGTCGAAATGAGGCAATCAAGATGTAGGTGTTGATCGGTTCACGTACTTTTTCAATAGATGTGGGAATTCTACAGCAATATTTTGGTCGAGCGGCTGTCATAATTAGTAAAAAACCATCAGCGGTTCTTGCCGACATCTAACTACCATATAACCATAAAGGTGAGCCATGGTTTATTTAAAACAATAGTAGGGGGCTTAATTACCAAAATGAGAAATGTTTGAATTCAAACGGTCGTAATCAAAGTGACTGCATCTTGCAAACCAGTCATGGATGGAAGTAAGGCATCATCAGCAAGACAGCTTCCTCATGACTATCATTGCGCCGCTTCATTACGTGCTGTCATTTCGTATGGCAAACGGCCGAACAATGATAATATTCATGCTACTGAGCCCGATTAGCCATCTCACTCAAAGTCTTCAGCCACCGGTTGTGTGAATCGCGAGGGTCCCAACCCATAGTGGCTAACCTCTCAGTGAATGACTTAATTTTTCCGAGTAGAAATCTGGTCAACATCTTTAATAATTTCGTTATCTAACACTTGCAGTGGACAAGTGGGTATGCGCTAGACCCTCGTCCACTAACAAGGTAAAACGCCTTTCCTGAAGAGCAATCGAATCGTAGTCCCAACGGACAACGAACTAAAGAACGCAATGGAGTTTAGAAACAAACCGTATATTTCCAGCAGTGTTTGGAAATATCATAAGTATTTAGCTCTAGCCTAGTCTGGGACCAACGGCAGCATCCAAGAGGAGAAAGAAAAGAAGTGCGAGATAGGCTACAGCCCACTCGGCGGCACCGAAAAGCGCGCCAAGCGAAAAGTGCGTGGAACCTCCGAGTGCGTTAAACAACGCTCGAAAAGGTTCGGGTTAAACGACCTTGAAGAATGAAATAGTAAATGAGTCGTTGGGAAAAGGGTAAGCATTCGCTGCGTGCAATTAGTTACACGATTGAAGAAAGTGGCACTGAGTTCGTATCAGGCCTCCTATTGCAGGCGTACACAGAATCATGCGTACAGAACAAACAAGCAGGAAAACACGGTTGCAGCCGGGATCCTTAGAAAAGACACACGATCGTGATCAAAGCAACCCTACAAAAGCATTTTTCACGTTGAAATTGCAAAGTGCATTCAGAAGTATTTAGCAGAACGCGAACTGACATCTAGCATTGTCTGTGCTGGTTGGAAACGGACAAATAGCAATACTTGGTCATCAGCCTAACCAAAAACATGCAGTCTTCCACCAGGCAGAAAGACCATGTCACCATTTTGTGAATGCCTTAAAGAGTCATCTACTGTTCATCTGTGAATAACCATGATTGATGACAACACCACGGACCAGGAGATGGTTCCTCAAGATGTATACGCGAATGTTACCTGGAAACGATTTTATGACCACCGCGAGTCTTTCGAAATGCGTGAACCTTGAATTTCTCTATGACCGATATTGGTCTTGTCCGGTTCTCCATAAAGTAAACTGGCTAACCGTTAACGTTACATAACTGAATTCTAGACCACGCTATCTACCCGAATCGTGTGCAATTGGTTTTTTAGTGTATTATTGACTCTGCACCTCAGCAGTTTCCTGTCAAACTTGTAGCTTACTTACTTTGGTTGCATCATGTTGGTAACTTTGTTGTGAGAAGAGTGTGTTGTTTGCTTTTTCAGCTTCTTCGATATGTTGACTTCAAATAATTTAAAATCTCCGTAGAAATCATGCAAAATAACTTTAGTTTCACCGAACAAAACTGTTTTCGACAAATTATCATCTAAGGCTGGTACAATTATATTATCAAATCAAGTAACAGTAAGGGAAGTTGTTGATCAAAAATAGTACGAGGGTAAAGCGATTGGGTAAAACACAAACACGACTTCGTTGTGCTCATGATCATAAGGGAGGTAGGTTTTAGGAAGTCAGTGTTAATCGGGGGTGAGTTGGGGGGACGGGATCAAATTGGCGCTTGGGTTGACTGCAGGTGTTTGGCTAAGGTAATCCCAGGGTGTGAACGAATTGTTTTTGAACACACAAATCCAGCTGACGTAATCCGATTGCAACCGCCTAGGCTATAGACAGGATGTGCCACTTGATCTTTCGTGACGCTGCGGCCGGGGCACGGTAGACGATACGAAACGCCTTATCCATGTCTATGTGTGGGTCACAGTCAATCAGGTGGGCTAGAATGGATGAGTTAATGTTCTTTGTTATTCCGGAGCGAACCCACGCCGGGCAGTGTTCACGAATTCTTTCTGACAAACGGCTAGTGGTGCGACCAATATACGCTGTACTACAAGTACAAGCAAATGAATAGATCAACACTGAGGCGGCACTGTTGGACATAGTATCTTTCAGATTAAGTAACACCGCCCGTTTTGAGTGGAACGTTACGACGGGACTTGCAGCATAATAAGTACCACCGATCACATCAGATAGTTGGCGCGTTATTAGCTCAGCTGCTGCGTTTCCTTTGAACGGCAAAGTTATATAGATCTTTTTCTCATCAGCTTGCATTGGTCTCTCTTGCATGTTTCTGGTGTTAAATTTCTCAGGATAGGCTGTCTTGTAGCATGCTTAACTCCAATTCTATCGTATCTTCCTTTCAGATTCTTTTTGCTCTATTTATCAAGCAGCGTACAAGGCCTCGTTTCACACTAATCGGTACATAGCTGTGGAAATGTAGATATTGCCTACTTCAGATTGTCTTTCAATATACACTTCGCTGTAACGATCCATCTGATCTGCGTGTTAGTGCTACGTCTAAAAATGACATGCGACCATCAGTTTCGTGTTCCAAAGTAAAGATATTCTTATGCGCCTTGTTAAAAAGGGTCAAAAGCTTTTATAAATCTTCCGTCTCATTCACTACGCAAAAAACATCATTTAGATATCGTCGATAACAACTGGTCCCAATAGTTTCGTCCAGTTCGTTATTCTCGAGCATGCTCATAAAAATGTTAGCTAGTACCGAGCCTAACGGTGAGCCCATAGCTACGCCATCAATCTGGCGATAAAGCTCACTATTGAATTGGAGCTGAATGTTACTAGTACAGAACATTAATAACTCCTTCAGCTCAGACACAGGTAGGCCGACGTTAATACGGCGACTTTCGATATAAACACACAAAATTTGTATTGTTTTGACCAAGGGGATATGGGTAAATAAGGACGAAACACTTAAAGATACATCGAGTTTAGAAATAGAACCCACGAATTAAATGTGTCTCACAAACTGTATTTCGTAATTTCTCTCTTGACTGGCTCCAAGATCTCCACAAGCCATTGCGCAACAGCATTATAGAGCGAATTGCACTTATCGAGTATCGGTCTAAGCGGTACTCCGTCTTTTTTTATCTTTGGCAGTCCGTACAGCCGTTGAATACGGGTTTCTTTTGGACGGATGCGCTCGAATACATGTGTACTAATGGCGTCAGCCTGTTTCAACTGTCGTAAAATTCTCGAGAATCTCTTCTTGATTGCCACTGTCTTATCTTCCCCGGATTCCTTTTCTTGAAATTTCGTTTTATCACACAAAATACTCATCATTTTTGAAATGTAATCACCCCTATTCAGCAGAACAATTCCGGCCCCCTTACCTGGTCTTGATATCATAACGGACTGATCGTTTTTCAGTGCAGTACGCTCCTCTAAATGGGACTTCGTGGGCAATCCATAAGTTGAGGTTCTATGACCCAGGTATTCGTAGCATGCATTAACAAGAGTAGATTTGGATCGTTCGGAATTCACTTCGGAAGACGGACATAACTCCTGTAACTGACTGTTACAGTTTTCTAACTGAGCTTCATAATCAAGTTGCCTATATTTACTACCGGGACAACAGAATTTTGGACCGAGTGACCAGATTTCAGTCAGCGTTTTACTCAACGTCAGAAAGCAAAAATTATATGTTGACTTCATTCAAATTTTAGTGGCTTCGCGTTCATTCAGTTTCATATTTGAGCTGCTGAGTTTCAATGCAGTTGGATTCCCCTGACGTTTCATTTCAACGCATAGCTTATGTTTCTAACCCGTTCTGCAATCTAGTAATTTTCTGTTATCAGAATTACGAATATTGCTATCTGCATATGTTGATTACTTGCTTCCGATTCCAGTCTCATGAACAGATCACTGTGGTAGATTTTTATGATATTTTTCTCGCAAGGAGTGGGATAAGTAACAGAATTCAGTATACGGTCGGGTTCTTATCGTCTTCCTTCATTCGTAACTGTCGTTGTTGAAAGCCGCAACCGCGCTGGTGGGCTTCCACGACCCCACCTGACAGAGAAAAAACAAGAACAAACGCAAGACCGCGAGCAGTATCTCTATCACGAACGAACGCAACGATATTGCAAAACGGTACGGAAATTAGAGCTCAAAAGTCAGAACGCAAATCTCGCAGCTTAGAGCCCCCCAACGAGTAAGGAAGATGACAGCCTTCAAACGAGCTTTATTTGCTGCTCAGCCCGAAGGCAAAATAGCGGTTTGCAGCAATTGTATTTATAGGTTTGGAGTGGCCTTGGACCTAGGCCACCGAATGGATCAATCAGGGGCGTTCCAGAATTCTGACGAACGTTCAAATTTCCAGAAAATGAAGAACTCCATTTTCCATGCACATTGGGCTAATTTTTGCGGAAATGCGGCTTTTCCTAACATGGGCACATCGGTCTTTTGCTGTGGGATTATGTGGACGCATGACCAATTTAGCCATCGTTTCTTGTGCAGATTTAGGTCAACAGTGCACCAGGTATGCGTATTCTGTACACAAATCCTTCCATCTAACTCAGGTTTGTGGAGCATACTTATTTAACAGGCTTTATATATTCAGTGGATTAGCATATTATTCTTATCATGACGGGATTCACATTGCGGTCCACATCCTACTAACGTGACCGCATTGTTCACTGTACGATTCACCTTACAGTAAACACGATTGAACTGTCACATAGGGACGCCCAGTTACATTACCTTGAGAGTAGCGCTTTGCCAGACCGATCGCTTCATGGTATGATTCGTTTCCACTTCATTCTCGAAATCAATTGCGGTTGTCACCACATTGCATTAGTATCGTCAGTTAGCGAAGCCTAGGCTGAATAGAGCGCAGTGTTTCTACCATCGCCTGGGTATGTGCTTTGTAACGTTGAGT
Organism: Paragonimus heterotremus; assembly: GCA_013368495.1. Taxonomy (NCBI): domain Eukaryota; kingdom Metazoa; phylum Platyhelminthes; class Trematoda; order Plagiorchiida; family Troglotrematidae; genus Paragonimus; species Paragonimus heterotremus. Next base: position 23,132 of record LUCH01003563.1, read on the forward strand.
TGATTAAGCAGAGTTTTTGTCAGAACTTTTCTAGCGCAACTCAGTAGATTCACGCCTTGACAACTCTTGTTCTGCTTGCTTCCCATAATTTTACGCTAAGGTACATTGGCAATGTTGAACTCAAGCACGACCGTTTTGTACTTCCAGTTGGAATGAACCAATCACAGCAGAGTACACAGAAAAAGGGATAATTTACTGCAGTCAAGCATTCTTCCTGACCAGACAACAGCGCCAAGTGATTGTAACATATCACCTTGGCCGGGACAACCTGAGACTTTACGTCCTTGGAACGTTATAATAAAACTCTCAGGTCAACCTAGTTGTCAACTGTTTGTATGACACTGGCTTGACGTGCTCCATAGGCTAAAATTTGTTTGTGAATTCATGCCTATTTTTAGACTTATTTGCCCTATCAAACCACCGTTTCATTCAAACAGTACGTATTCGACGAATCGGGGAACCGAAGTGTGATCGGTGAAACGAACTGTCTGGAATAACGAACACCATTGCTAACTATACAGTTGTGAACGGCCGGCTTACACTGTGAGAAGACATGCATTCCTAACTTTGAGAAAGGACTTCGTCTGTGAATTTGAGCCATGGTAGAAAATCCTCAATTTATGAGTCAGTAGGATTGTAGTTTGAATTATCTGAATAAATGGGTAGCAAACATCGAAGAACACCGGTTAACTAGACCGGAACTTGATCAGCCACTGGCGATGAGCGATTTTTGATACTAGTCCGCTCTACGAATCTACCGGTTTTTTTTCACATGCCACAAAAAATAGCTATGAACTTTGTTGGTGAAGTGAAACACGGATTCTTGTCACAGTTGCAACCAACGTAAAGGATCAGACACGGAAAATATGCACAATTTGATCAGTCATCAGCTGTGAATCATGAAAGGCGTTTGAGATAATTTTATTTGTATGACCTAAAAGTCACTCAAAACCGATCACAGCTGTCAGATTCCCGTAGACTTCGCAGTCTTCTCCTTTTAAAAAAAACGTTGTACTCGAGTTTTGCTCTTGTTAGAGTTGAGCACAGTACATATCCTTCCATGACCGAGTTTAGAACCCTAGTCACGTCTTCATAAGGCAACCGTGTTGACCGCTGTTTCGTCGACCTTATACTAGGCACGACTGAATCATTTGTTCGTGAGTCATGCTCAGGTTCCACGATCATCTCGAAATGGGATACACTAGTCATCCTGTTAACTCCAGTCGATGACATCATGACCAGGACTTCTGTCCAAGATGAAATCACTGGAACCATCAAAATTATCCGACGTCTGCATCTGATTATACACTCGTGTCTAATCTGAAGTCAGCAACTTAGTGGTCAACAAAGTTGCCTTATAAAAGCGTGGCTGATGTTCAACTGCCGGCTTTGGTAAGGATATGTGCTACTGACTGAAATATCCGTGAGAATGTGACAGATGCGATCAGTTGCAAGCGATGTTCATTCCTCTACTGCCAACCAATAATCATATGTATTGTGCAATTGATATACAGGCCAACCAGGAAAATGTGATAGGAGTTATCGACAGGGAGACATTTATAAAATAGAATATGAGGAAGCTGCCTTAGAAAATGGATTTACATATACAGCGTTGAAGGGGCCAGCCGATTCTCGTGAACGAATCCATATGTTTGATTTGAGACAGTATCCAGACTCCTTGCCGGATATGGCGGAGTTCTAATGTCAAGAAATTGTGGGGAAGTAGTGGTTAGTAAAGGCTTCTTCTAGAAATAGATTCCTATTTTACTTGCTTGTGAATGTCTTTTGATTTTGATGTGACGCGCTCTATCGCTGACCCAGAACCGAAAACAAGGATAGATGCAGCAACAGCGTTTACTGGAGAAACGAGGCGAGTTCCAATAGGCCACAGAGGCTCTAAATTTATACGTCCAACGGAGTACGAATCACGTTACAGAGGGGAATTAGAAAGTGCACTCGTGAAAGCAGTTCACGTAATGTACAGGCGTTCGATCGCGGGGCTGCAATCTAACAGTCGCTACTTCCAGTTGTAGATGGACTGAAACTCTACAAACGTTATGTCGACGACATGATTGGACAAGACAAGAAGCAAGTGGAAATAACGTTTCAAGCTTTCAACTCAATCCACCTGAATATATCAGTCACAGTTGAGTATGAAGG
>LUCH01003563.1:25876-55577 GCA_013368495.1 Paragonimus heterotremus
TCACACGTTTACGACTGACGAGAGTGTGCGAAATGAATTCATATCGTAATTTGTGTCTTCTGACTATTCTATTCTAATTAACTGAGTGAGTTAGAACATATCAATTAACTCGAACCTGGATCGATCAATCCATATGACGTGATTCACCTTTGCTGGTTCGTTTGGAGATGCGTCTCCTAACAGATTTTTGATGTAGGTTTATTAAATTTGGCCGGGTTACGCAACTCCCTCGGACAAGTTTCTGCTTCCCTACCAGAAATCGCCTCAAAAATCCGCAATAAATAGATCTTATTCTGAGAGGTTACCGCATTTGTAGATCAGTCATTGGTACATTTTGTGTCAAATCCTAGTAGTGAATGTCGTTGAGAATCAATCAGGTGCTGGTGAAACGAACCGACTGGTTTCAAGGTGAACGTAAGTTAATGCCATGTATTATTCAACACTGAGTTATTTATCACATACATGGTGGTTTTTTGTTTATAAACATAGTTCGAAAAATGTTGACTTCAACGGACTCCCAGCCGTCTGATACCTGTTAAAATCAAATGATTATTCGATGGACCTAAAGACTTTACTGCATATTCCAATTTCAGGATTGTTTGTGGATGCGAACCAAGGTTGGGGACGCTTTTCACTAGAACTTACAGAATTCAGTTATTAACGTCATATCTATCTGGAATGTGACTATTCCCACAACATATGAATGTCAGCACCTCCGTTCTACCTAGCCCTTCGGGATATCCTATACGGCTTCGAAGTTTAGAGTGTTGTACCAGTATCGTGACAGGGACTTTAGTCTTCAATTTAATAATTTTGTAGTTTGAGATGTTCACCACTTCGTTTACTTGAGAAGCTATCAAAAATGGTAGATGTATGGAATGTGGATTTGGAGCTTTATTCCTGAAGCTAAGACAACCTCCTCTAAACCGAGAATATGCTTGACATCATGAAATTGCTTCAACCAGACTGAAATATAACATATGCATGACCACGTGTAGAGTGGTTTCGAAATGTGGCCACAAGGTTTTCAGAGTATTATACGTATTGAGATCATTGAACATCGATATTTGCGTTCAGTCGCACGTAATGAATAACGCTAGATGGCAGCCAAACGGAAAATTATGGATTGGGGCCTTTAATAATGAGGAGCAAACAATATCCAAAACCTTTGAAACACAGATCTAGGTTCCTCATGCAGTGTGCTATATATTGAGCCCCAGGATCTTTAGCACAGGTGCCTAGATTGTTAATCGATTAATTGACAAAAAGAAGTTGGAGTCAGTCAGTTGCGTGGTATGAACTATGGGTCGGTTTGTGTCATGAGGTGGAATCTTCGTGACATAATCAGCCCCTGACTTCGGGTGTTAGCGGAGATGTTTAATCAAGGTCAATCATCGATGCTCTATCGTTGCTTGAATGAGTTGCTTGTGCAGTGTGAAAGCCAAACAAGGAAATCTGTAGGAAGAGGGCACTCTTGTGGATACCGCTTGACTCACGCTTGCAAATCGGGCGTTCGTTTGCGAGATGTAGGTTGATTGGCGATACCTGCTTGGCTGGGGTCGTCATATTCAATTAACTCATCGGCTAGAAACGCTATCCGAGAGGACATTGTGAGCTACATCGTCACCTCGTAATATTGTTGATCAACGGGGCTAGTAAAGGCACGATTTGCTTTTGACAACCTGCGTCGTCTGCGGCTTCGAAAATATGCTCGGCTGTCGTTGGGAAGAAGGGTATATAGTGCTTATGTACGTTCTTTTTTGCTCCATGGTTAGGATATGTGGCCTGTTCGTAACGAACTGGAACACGGTTATTAACGGCGTCGGAGATTTTCTCAATAAGGAGCCACTAGTAATCATTTTAAACTGAGTGTAATGAAGGAGCCAGGCCACAACCTTGCTGGGTTGTGCCTTCATCCATGTGAGATTTTCCTTGTGATAGGCCTTTAGACTCATAGTATGAGCGACATCTTATCTAGTTCTGTGTACATAGCTGAATTCAATTATCCCATGATGACTACGACCAAGTGGAGCTGTGATACTTGGATTGCTTATCATTGTCAATCTTGTTGGTAGAAATGTAATCAAAACAAGTCGGCTGTTAGCCCACCCGCCATCCCATATGGTCTTGTACATGCTGAAAGAGTCCGGTTTCCAATACTATCTCGAAGAAATCCTCAACGGAGGAAGACGTTACAGTGTTGACTAGATGGTTCGTGAAGTCTAACTCTAGGTGATGATTATGGTAATGACCATGGTAATGATGGTAATGATGACCATCACAACCATCTACTTCTAATAACAGTCCTGTTTTAAGTACTTTAAACTATGCATATCTTGTTTTAAGAAGTTGTGAAACTGAACAAAACCAACAAGATTAGAGAACCAACGAGGACGTAAAACCATGCATGGCTTTATTGTGAAGAAATTTAAACATATACAACCAATAAAATCTAGAAAGGTTAATATCAGTAGTACCATGCTCTCCAGAAACTTTTCAAAGATGGATGGAGTAAATTTGGCAAACACAAAAGTGACAACTGAATGTTGTGACAATTCCTAGCATAGCTTAATCGTTCATTCTGTTCCATACACCCAGCTTTACCATTCGAGGTGTTTACATATGCCATTTTGAGCTGTGTTGTCGGATTTGACGGGGTCAAGTGTTCTAGTAGTAACCAGGAGTAATTATCTGGTCATCTTTGGCAATGAATACCATCACATGCGTTCATACATCCGTAATGCGTTCCGTGCTTACACTGAGTGCAATGCAGGCATGATTGAAATGGAAACTGTTCGGTTTTATTTGCAATAACAAAATCTCTTCCGTTCAAACCGTGATTCGATCTAAAATTGTCATGATCGATCGAGAACATTTTGTCGCACTCGTCACCTTCGTTATGTGTTTTTGGTGGAACCCGATGTGAATTATTGGTCCTGGGTAACAGACCAAACAATTTTTGAATTTTGGAAAACTGTCTGGTTTGTCGCATCCCGTTAGGGTTTGGTGGACTTTTGTAGTTCAATCTGAGACAGTCGCACGTGTCGCACATGCCACCGGTTTTCAGCTCGTTACGTTTGCATTGATGCTGACACACTGGCCTAACACTTTTCTCAGGTGGATACAATCTGCGGTCATCGGATGATCTTGCAGTTGGACAGCCGAAAGGGTACACAGGAGGGTGTCGGGTGGCATGCATATACAGATTGCATGAACATGCTGCTGAATTAGTTGGCTGTCCCTTTATGTTTACTTCTTGGCCAGCTACGGGCAAAGAGTTGGATTCTTCCGTTGAGGTCCAAACATTCTCGCATGATGATTGATGGCTTCCCTTGAAAGTGATGCTTTTGGGGGAATTGTGGGGATAAAACAACATATTTTTGTTTCTGTATCTGTCCGATGTGTAATCGTACATAGCACACCCGTCTTGATCCATAAGTTTTCTTCCGCCACTTATATTTGAGTTTCGACTTGATGCATCAAACAGACGTGGAGATAATCCAAGTTGGCTAGTTGGTTCTGACTGACTTATCGTTTTTGCTTTTCGTGCGATTGCATTAAAATTGAGTAACGTTTCTTCTGAACACGGTGGATGAACGGTAGGTGATGTAGAGTGTCCCTTGCTCATTCCGGACGATCGCACATCGTTGGTAACAGGCTGTATGTTGCGGAAATGTTGTAAATAGTCGATGGTCCCGACAGGGCTGGGTAGGACGGGTAAGGTGGTAGACCGACCACTTAGGTCAGAATCGATGTTGTATTGTAAATCCATTGGAGTAGATGAAGCACCGCTCTTTAAACTCTCCCATGGTCTGTTACCTGCCAATGTGCACGGTTGAGATGATTTAGGAATCGCCACTAACTCGGAGAGATTGGACACCACTTGGTTATCATAATTTTTGGGTGCTTGCTGCCTGCCAAGATTGTCACCAAAAAACACTACTTCCGAATTTCTAACCCCAGATTCATCACAGTGATTCAGAACAGATCTTGCGAAATTCACTATTGGGATATTCACAGTCATTTGTGAAGGGTCATTCAAGGCTGCGCTGAGTGTCGTAGAGCAAGTTGACGAAGTGGTTGTTGTTCTTTCCGACACGCTTGTTTCTTCGGTCGTTGTCAACGCGTGTGATTTCGGATCGGTCACACTCTGTTCACGATTAGACAACAGTGGGCTGGGTGATTGTAAGAGTTCACTTACAGCTGGACTCCGTATGGTCGACAGTGAAGGTGCATACTTGATGGGATCGTGATCTAGTACACTCATCCAAGGTATTTGTTTCCATCGACGATTAGTTCGCCCGCTAGACTGATGTGATTCGCCTGTGGAGCACACGTCGTTATTTTCATATAGTGAATTGATGTTTGAATAATCTGGTCCGCCGCCCAATGACCCGTCTTTACTAAGTAAATGTGGCATATGACGTTTAGACCAGAGGGTTTTGCAATGCCATCCTTCGGAAGCATGATCATTATTGGAGAAATCAGTCAAGTTTCGACAATTAATTGGTTCATTCGTAGTCGATATAACACTTTCAGATGATCCAGTGACCCGATGCAGTGGTGGACTGTGTTTATTATAACAAACATTTTGAGATGTTTCGCTTTCATGACCTACTTTTACACAGTCGACTTGATCTAGTGGTGTAACCGTTGCAAGTGAAACGGGTAAGTTCTCTGATATCACATTGGATGTGGAAACCGGAGTCAACTTATCCGCGGTAGACAGATCCACATTGATAGAGTAGGAAGAAGCCGTCGTATCCGGATCAGAGCCTGTCAGTGATCGGGAATAGTGTTGTGCGCTTTCTGATAAAGCTAACTGAGCTGCCTTGTCTGTTGGTTCAGTCAAACTGGCCATCATCGATGGATCCATTCTGACACAGCGTGCATCGTCTGCTTCTTGCTTTGAAACTAAAACAACGGCCGCTGTCATGCTCATTGTAGGACGTGTGAACAGGACCGCATTGAGTTGTAATGGGATAATGTTAAGCAAGAGCGGCTGAATGGAAGATATGCTGTCTAACTGATCGAGATCAGGTTGAACTTGGGTTGTTTTATCGTAGAAGTTATCTGGCTCGTGTTGTTCATGAGTCGCCACCCAGATGGGCTCAAAACGCAAATCGTGCTTTTGCAGTGGGTAACTACCACACCGACAGCAATGTGACTCATTTGTAGGTGCATGTTGCGATGATCGGTAGTCTATCGGGACGGCTTCGTACTCGATCGAAGTGCGTACGTTCAGTTTCCCAAATTTCATATCCGTAGAATGTAGACTAGTCGGCGAAGGTGTCACAGAGCGTAGGTTCTCTTCTGGAGTGGGTAAGCGTATGCTTTTAAAAGTGCCATTTGGATCTTCTAACTCTAAAATTAAAGTCGTTCTCAACAATTCTGTACTATTGGGAAGGTTTTTATTTGTGGGGCATTTGCAAGTAGACGGCATGTGACTACAACAACGGGTTGTCTTAGGTTCTTCAACCTTGTCCATTTTTATGCTAGTAGCTTGAGTATTATCTTGTTCATTGATCGGTTGACTCCAATGAGCTCTGTCATCATAGTGCTTAGGCGGGAAAAATGGATCTGCAGTGCGTAGTGTATCAGGGGAGATACTTGGTACATACATTGTTTCATGAATACAACCGGTTTTCCCAAATCGTTTACTTATGGAGCTCGCTTGAGAGTTTGGTCTCCAATTACTTGGAACTGGCAAGGTACCCATGGTGGGTGCAGAAGTTTCGGTTGTGTCATGTTTAGCAGATGCGCTGATGTGAGGTTCCAAGAAGACAAACGGTGGTTCGCATCCATGCGCAGAATCAGTGCGGAGTGATTCCATAACATCTAATTTTGCTGTTTGTTCTTGCGACAGTGGTAGGCCATCTACCATTGCGGTGGGCGATGGATTTGTTCGCAAGATCATGGGAACGACAACATACACTGGCACGTCATTCGCTACAATAAAACCTTTTTCATCTTCTTTCTCCGATAGAATTTTTAATTCAGTCTGATGGACCCAGGCCAAATTGGCCATAGAAACTGGAATGATTGCTAACTCTTTTAGATCTTCTTCCTCTCCCGAAGGTGTCTTCAAAGTAATATCTGTCTGAGAACATGTGGACATGGTTGGGCAATGTGTAACACATACTCCAGTTTTTGTTGGTTCGATCAGCATGCAGTGCTTAATTTCTTGCATGGCCGAACTACTATCAATATCGGAAAATGATGTGGAGCAGCCAGAAACGTTCCGGCAAACATATTCTGGAAAGCCCTGAGAATATGCTACTATTGTGGTCTTTACTTCCACCGGTGGTATGGATGTCGGTTCAACGATTATAGGATGGTCAAGCTTGCATTCGGTTGCTATCGGTATCAGGTCAATGAACTGCGTTAGAATAGGCTCAGAAATCGAATTGACAAAAACCCCGTAATAGGACTGCTTATATTTATGGGAGCTATCCAACCTGTTGGAGACAACACCCGCCGGTTGATTTAACCTAGCGAGGTGGCTTGACGTTTGTGAGTGCTCATTTGTGGTCTGTGGTTTCTGGAATAGAGGCTGGTGACTAATCGGAGTCTTTAAGACCTCCGATTTCATAACACGCTGTTTTAAACAGAGACATTCTGAAGCCTTCAGCTTGGCTTCTTCCTTCACGTTACATAATTCGTATGGTTTAACAATGAACGGTGTGCATGTGTCAAAAATCGGTTGCAAATCCACCCTTATCTCTTGTACCACTAACCAGGACGGTTTTAGCCTGTCTTCTTCGGTCTCATCTACCACTGGTTCGCTAATCGTTCTGTCTGTAAGATCTGCCGGATTTTCTTGTTCTGAAGATAAGTTTAAACGCTTTGATTCACTACTGGATCCGGTCTGTAGTATCGGTGTATCTAGGTTCGTTTGTAAAGTCAGTGCCACTTCTTGATCACCGGTTTCAGGAGATTGTTGTGTTAAGTCAACAACTTCCAATAACGAGCTCTTTTCTTGTGTATCTTTATGAATTGATGCGATTGAATAGGATGGCTCTCCAGTGTTCTTACCTAATGACGGGTCCAGAGTCGATTTTGCCATGAATGATTGTATGGGATTAATGATTTTGTACAGATATTGCGTTAACCCACAACCAGGTCTGTGAATATCAGTGTTTTCATTAAAGCTGACAGTTGAATGTGACAGTATTGATGTAGATTTCGGATTGCTATTTATAGTAAGGAAATTACTTTCTTTACTTGAGTGAATAGCAGCATCAACCTTTCCATCGGCTCTAGAATATTTTTCGGAATAAATACCAGTTTGGTTTTGGAGGTCAACCTTTTCTTGCAGTTCCACTGGTAACGACTGCCTGGTTAGTGACGGTACTACATCTTGAGATATGAAATCCGTACCAACTTTTTTATTGATCGTAGGGGTTGACTTAACAGGTATACTGGTAGCCACCTCTCTGGTTAAAATCTTATCATTTTTAACAGATTTACGATCCATTGGCAGTAATCCGGGTTGCTCGTTATTATCGCTAGGCTTCTTTGCATCAACTGCCTCACCTAACAAAGCTGATTTGGACAAAACAGGAACTTCCGGTACATCAAACTTTTTAGCGCGTTGTCGATGCAGTCGAACATTTGACTCACTCGTATAAGACAAACGCGACTCGGACCTTGTAGGGGCCCGCGAGTCATGTGAGAAGGCCTTATCTTGTTCGGGCAAGACACAAACACTTAATTGTGCGTAAGCTTTAAAAAATTTCCCGGTCGGCACATTCTTTGGATTTTGACCAACTTCAACATTATCGCGCGTACGGTTCGCCTTCCCACTTGCATCAGCACACCTGTCCATAATAGCAATATGGGAATTATCACTGGTCAAGGTCGGGTCTGTGGTGCAACGCACAAAACTTCCTCTAGCGAAATCACACTGACGTTGATCCTGACTTCCTTGACCTGTCGGGTAATGCGAATCTCGATAATGGTGTGGAACAGGTATGGTTTCGAGAGAGACACGATTAACCACCAATGAATTTGGCGCTACCTGCGTGAATTGATCGCGGTGACTCTGCCCATCTGACATAATGCATACAGGATCATAGCTTGGTTGAAGAAACGTTGAGGGACTATCATAATCACCTCTGGTTGTTTCACTTACATCGCTGGGGTTCACATCGACCAGTAACGGCCCTGCAGTGTCGTTAGAAATGCACGGAACCGGAGGTGAAATTTTGAAATCAGTAGTCAAAATGCTGTCACCCGAATCTACATTAGGTCGTTTGCTATTCTGATCCGTCGGCAAATTGCCTCGTAACTCGTTCAGTTGCGCAATCGAAGTGTGCGAAATGGGTTGCATTTTAGAGGTTTCCAGTACGGGTGTATTTGTCTCGGTGTATTGTTCTTTTATCTCCTCGAAGCTATGATGTTTGAAATTGGCCAGTGATTCCATAGGTTCCATTAATACAACTGCACTGACTTTCAAATTCATTGGCTGTTCAAGAATTGTTCTTAACTTACGCGCATTATCCGCACACGGACAAACAGGTCCGATGCTGCCTGATGTTTGTGTCGCAGCCTGTATAGCTCCAGAGATGAACCTGGTAGTTTGATTTTCCATTAAATTGTTGGTACTTTCTTTTATATCTGTCGCATCGTTTGGGGAATCGATCAGTACATCTGTTGGTTGTTCAATAGGAATCTTCGCACGAGTACCAGAATTATCACTTAACGTCACTTCGACATCCCAGTTTGTGTTCGTGCCTGTTGACAGTAAATTGGGCTCACTAGCAGATAGTAGATTGTCTGATCGTTCAAGAGGACACGAATGACGACCTTTCACATCTTTTCTCCAACAACTTACAACTATTGGTTTGCGCGCACTAGACAACCTAGTACTGATAGGCACACAATCCTTAACTATTCTGGACATTCGAATTGCTGAAATTCTGTTTCGTTCCTCACTCTCCAACTCTCTGTTTAAATTTGGTTGGGAACCAACACGCAGTTGACGAACAGACTTGCGACTTTGGTTGCGATGACTTAGCATATCGTTTTGCTGTAATGATTCTCCAATCCATACATGATCCGGAATAGGTCTAGTGGGGAAATGTGATGATCGGTCCAACGAAGAGGCTCTGTTAACAGCTAACTCTGATGTCTCACTCGGGAACTTGCTACTAGTTTGCGTCAAGTTATCGACGTACCCCAAGTCTGTTTGTATACGCTTCGACGCGCGGTTCACTATGGTATTATCTAGCGTTCTGTTGGAACCATCTCCAGGGATTGAATCACTTAGATGACTGTCCGGATCGTTACCATTACCCACACAACTGTTCAATTTTAGGTTAGCCAGAATACGTTTAGGTAACGATAATTCGTGATAGCTGAGTGTTGTAGGTTTTTGAATCGCGGTTGATGACTTCGCTAATGAAGCAACTCGATGTCCAACACAATTTGATCGACGTTTATTATCACTTACATTGGATTCATTTTGGGGTTCTATCAGTTCCTGATGCGGATTTTGCATTGCAATGAACTCAGCTATCGAACTGGCACTGTTAAATCGTGAGCTATCCTTGTTCATACACTTGAACGATGGTCTAACATGGGTAGTTTTGGGAGGGCAGAGAGGTAGATGTTCATCAACAGATGTCAGACGCTTATGCTGGACGTGATTCTGAACTATGATCGAATCACTGCATTCATTCAGGACTCCTTTTTTGTTTCCGAAGCGTTTAGTGCGTTGCCAGAGAGTGGTAGAATTTATAGGGGAAATGAATTTCCGTCTGAAGTCAACTGCACATTCAGAAAACTGAATGAGATTGTTGTCAGTTATTTTTCTCGGTTTGGGCTTTACAACGGATGTTTCAGATAAGCCATTTGACGCTTTCGAGACTGATCCTCCGCATGTGTCCTGTTGAAAGATGTGCTGAGTGGAGTAGCTGAATGGAGACAGCATATCGACACTACGATCCAGATTACTCTTATCCTGTGGTCTGGTAAGAACTTTTTGTCTACCAACCGCTTCAACTACGCCCCGTTGAGTTGATAAAAATACTGATGACTGCGGTGTCGGTGAACGGGGTGTTTTCGTGCTCTCTCGGGAAATGGACTTGAAGATTAAAATCGGACCGGTATTAGCAGCAAGATCATCGGGTTCTGTGGGCGATGAATTCCTGGAATTTCGTGGAGACTCCAGTGGCAGTCCCACTGCGAGATCTTTAAATGATTGCGTGGTTGTATGGTTAGCGGTATCGGAAACAAGTATTTGTTTATCGTTTACATGCTTTTCGTTACATCTCATCCGTGTGCGTCCAACATGTTCATTGGATAATTTACCACCAGAATCCGACTCAAGAGCCAGTCGCTCATTTTGTTTCTGAAATAGCTCGCAGGAATTGTCATCTTTAATTCGGTTCGGATTATTGACGAGATACATTTGAATTGGGTATAGAATATGCTGATGGTCTTTCGGCTGAACTGCGCTTGCACAATCTGTCCATGAGGGGATTGTAACGTCACTTAAACGCAAATTTCTCACTGCATCCATTGTGGTATCACTAATCTGAGCTTTATCACATGACCAAGTGAGTAATGTTTCCAAATCGGACCACTGGAATTTCGTGGTGCCACCCGGAGATTGCTGCACAAAGAGCGAATCAAGATCAGGGGATTCTAATCGACCTTTGTAAGAATTTCCATCAGAAGAAGAAAACATAACGACCTCCGGCAGGTATGTTAATTCCATTAGTTTCATTCTTTCTTCAACGGAGAAGGGGTCGTTGTGTCCTGATTGTTTTAATCCTTGATAGTGGTCAAACGTGGCAGTTGTGTTTACTGCTATGGAAATGTCACCATCGTGTTCCCTGTTGGTTGCGGCTTGGGATCCCTTAGTTTCGTTATCCCTTGAGAAAGTTACACAACTGGCGACTGCCGGGAGCGAGACTTCATCATCAGTGGGCTGCATTTTGGGTGTTCTACTGCTAACAAGAGATAATGTCAGGTTAGATTGTGTATTCCGATTGTCACTCGCATCCTGATGAGTTGAAAGTAGTGAAAGAGAAGATTCTGTGTGAGCTAACAGTGACATCTCAGCACAGTCTTCTAACTGTTCTTGAACTTCTTCATCAGCAACTTCGATTTGTGGTTGAACAGAAGATTTACTGGAGTGAATGTTAAAATACATCTGCGAAAAGCGTTTGTTCTAGGTGGATACTAGGCTGTTCAGCTTGGATGTATTTAGCCTTGTTTTCTTATTTGGCTAGGCAGCCACGCACAGTGCTTCCAGTATGAGAAGCAATCTTCAGAAAATAAATTCACTGTAACTCAGCCTGGCAAACAAAACAAGCAAATAAAACCTCCGTAAATCATGGCTGCCGCCTGGGTCTATCCTTCAAGGTCATAGTATCGATTACGTGGTACACAGCCTGATAAAGTATGGATCACATTCGGTTATTTGAATTTAGTGCGCCACATAATGAGGATACATGTGTACTGTCAACAACACTAGTATGAAGGCAGTTGCTAAACTGTTTCTTATTCCGTCATGTAATGCTGCTGTTTAAAACCGGAGTGGTGTGATGATCAATTGCACTGTGCAACCGCTCGGAAAACTCACCCAAGACTGTCTGGTATTAAATTACGTGTCATCCTAGCAAAAAGACCCAACCGATAGCATCAAACGAAAAGAAAAACGGAAGCTACTTTCAGGTCTCCGTTCTACTGAGAAAAATGCCGCAGAGTCAAATATATAAAAAGGATTTAGATAGGCTTCCCGTACGTGCGTTTGAATCAGTGCAAACAACTTGGGTTTGGTTTCTGCTGCATAATAGCGCACAAGAAATTATACAGGCGATTAAAAGTGTTATAACAGCCGGTAAAAAAGCAGATAATTGCATAGCGGAGATCATGGAAGGACATTATGTCAAACATTCCCCCCAGCCGGAACTAATAGCTTGTCAGACCAACAACAACGCATCCGTCGCCCAACTGAATGATGATCAGACATCCAGCAGTGAGGTCGTCCTAAAATTTGGCTGTCCTCCTGGTACTGATGAACCCTACGAGCCTAATTTTGTGGCTAGACGCAAGAAATTGTCTAGCCGGAATCGGCCTGTTCGAACTAACGCAATTAGACAACCCTTCAGGCGTTTAGAATCACACCATTCGAATGTTATGTCTGCGCAGCTCTCAAATGCGACATATTCGCTGAATGATCGAACAGAAGTAGATGGATACACGTCGTCAACCACTATTCAATTCGGTTCCGAGGATGAGAGCAATTCATCCGCAATTGTTGGCTATCATTCTTATGACACAAATATGAGTCAGAATATGCCACAATACTTCCCATCTTCCGCTAGACCACACTGTCCGTGTCACGGAAGACATGCGGTCAAAACGGAGGGAAACCGTATTAGCCTGTTCAGACAAATAAGCACGCCTGAACCAACTCTGAGTGGCGAAGGATCGGACTCTGAAAAGTCACATATGGAAATGCAACAAGTACCGGCAACCTGTTCCAGCCATGCGATCCTGAATGGTGTGAACCAGCTAAATAAGCGTGCACATCAAGAAGACCCTTTAGGTGGGCAATGCTCCATCTGTGTGAAACACTTAGGTCAAGCAGGTAACCCAGACTACAGTATCGGACAACCACTGAAAGAAGACCGTACGGTGGTTGGTCTCCTGGATCGTGTGAAAGCTGTGGAGTTTTCTGGTACACAACAGACCTCACGTCTTCTGCTCTGGCCCATATCACGCGTCTCGTCACCGAAATCACCAGCAGCATGGACGGAATTCTTTTCGGTACTGGCTGAACAGCAAGGTTCTATGGTTTATACGCTGCAGTGCTTATGTTCAGTCCGAGCGCCGGAGTCAACACAGATAGCTGTCAGTGAGCAATACGAGTCGGTATATTGCATGTATACTTCCTCAGACTTTATGAGCCCAAATGTATTAGAAGAGAATGTAGTGGATATAGCCAATCCAAACATCTCCTCACCCATAGTGGACGCCGACCTTGCGTACCCACTCACACTAGCTGGAGATATGGAGAAGTCAAAAATGGGGCAACAACTGGACAGTATGGTAGCAAATTTGCCTACTCCTGAACCAATCAATGCCTGCAAATCCGACGTTACCGCGATTAGCTCCAAGATTAGTGAACCCGTACCCAGTGTGGCTGTGAGCCGTAGGAAATTTCGTCGTCGTGTTAAAATAAGTTTACATCAATGCCCTATGCCCAGTGAACTGGAGACACCAAGTTTGATCGTGCGTCTGCACATCGACCCGTTGTCAGACAGTGAGGCCGTCCTTTCACCAAACACACAGCTGGAGTCTGTCGTTGACGAGCATCACGTACAGGTCGTCCAAAGCGATCCGACAGACTTGAAATGTGATACCCTGGAACAAAGAAAAGTTAGCTCCTGGGTCCCGATCAACTATATGCACAGCGTAGATATGCGTCCCTACGCAAACTTGGACGAACGAGATCGCTTTAACGGAGTCACCGAATGTCTGATCACAAGCTTGTCATCACTTTCGATCCCGGTCAGTGAAGTAGAATCGATTGACACCTCATTCAGTTGGAGCTCTCAGGAACAGAAACCAAAGCGTCAAACGTCCAGTTGTAAAGCTCCTAGTGTACCTCTTGACACTGTGATTGTGGAAGTCATGTCCGACGACGAGTTGGGATCGGAAAATATGGCGCATCCAGAGAGATCGGACAGTGGTATGTATTACATCGGGTTTGCGTCTTCACCAAAAAGTCAACAGACCATATGTGACCAACGTACACCTACTCCTACACCTTACCGGACACCAAAGTCGCCGCAGCGAGCAAGCCGGGAAAACGCTCAAGGTTTACTGGATTACGAAAAACCGACAATTCGTCATCAAATAGAAAAAAGCCGTTTGGTTCCGAAACTAGTAGCAAATCCAATCCACACTGGGCTAGCTACTCACGAGATGCGTGCAAGCAGTGCAGTCAATGATAGACCGTTTAACGTAAACGAAATGATAGGTGATGTGTCCGGTGATCGACTTACCGGAAATCAGGGTACTTCTTATCCATTCTGCTACCCACTAGAAGAGACGGGACCAGACGAACAAATGAGCCTGACAAAAACACCCGCAACAATTGAACAATCCTCCTGTTCGATCACTACACCGGGAGTAGTGCACACGCAATGCGTGGGCGAGGATGACCAAAGTTGCTTGGCACTGGAGATGCACTGGAAGGATTCTCATAGTCTACAGACTGGGGTCTCTCGCAAATCTCAATGTGATGAAATGACGTTGGAATCTGTGTTAGTTGCCGGCGGAGAGCATATAGCTGATGAACAAACGATCGTGGGAACAGAAAAGCTGGAAGCCAAGTCTGTGAAATCCAAACGGATAATTTCGCCTAATCTGGTATGGAAACGCAGTGCAATAAGCTCAGACACAAACTTGAAACAGAAAGTGAAACCAGGAAAGTCCACTGATGCAAACAAGGAACCAGGTTTAGCGATAACAACTACTAGGACTACGACAAAACCAATGTTTAAGAAAACAATCCTACAAGGACCTGTCACAGCTGAAACACACGTCAAAGGTCTGTTTCAACGAAAGAAACCAAATTTCCGGTCTGGAGAATTTACAATATCGGAATGTGAGAATTTACGTCAACAGATGCTCATCACTCAATCTGAAAAAAACAAAACCAGAAAAGGCATGGAGAAAGCTACACTGAGTTCCGTGGCCAGTGAGTTGGAATCCGGATCTAGACAGTCTGTATCCAATTTGGGTCTTGTGGACAGACAGGTAAAATTCAACTTGTGCATGCCACGCGAGCACTCAAGTGAGACCAGTCAGGAGTATGTAAACCTAGGCCCGCATTGGAAAAGTTTCAAGCTATCCAGCGCCCGAGGAGATGCCAGAAAACGAACGCGCTTTGGTTTCATTTGTATGGGTCCAGAAAGGGCTACTCCCGATGCTGTGGTAAGGATGGGCTAGATTCTCAGATTACGTACTATATATTCTGTCATACTCTATCAACCTAAATTCAGTCCTGACTCCATTTCCATAGACCTTCTGCTCTGTTGATGTGTATATGCAATTCGTATGTGTCGGTACGTTCCTGTCTCTAATTTACTGCAGCATTATTGTTCCCAATCAGTTCAATATTATATTTGTCTCTGCTAGGCAGTTTGCTTTGCAGAAATTCCGGGTAGAAAAAAATATGAATGAACCCAGTGATACTATCGGATATTTCGGTTGATCGCTGTAGAATTGTGTAGTATGTTGTAATCTATGTAAGATAAACCGCTTTCGTCTGGTTCCCACAAAACTTGCAAACACCTGTAAGAAAATTAGAATATTCACCCACAGCTACTAAGTAGTCCCAAGTAGAGTTGAATCTGAAATTAAGCTATCTGATCATGTGTGTAACAGACGGTTAATCGGAGTACTTAAGCTTCAAACGACCATCATAGCATCCCAACCTAAGATCTGTCATGGTGTCAAGCTTACTGGACAGAGCTGCGTCCAAGATTAATTTGCAATACAGTGAAAACACCATACCATACACGCGCGGGTGCACTCTCTGTTTAATCTATCGTCAGACAAACCGGAGTAGTTCTCCAAAATATGACAGCCGTAGAAATGCACTGCTACAGTGCCAGTGTGTACCAGTGGCGTGCTGCCATCGATGACAGTAAGCTCAGTTTTAGGAACGTGCATGAACCCTCCGTAACAATGTGAATTCAAAGTAGCAAACAGAGTTACGAACATGTTTCTTTCTCAGAAAGGATCACCCGATTCATGGAAAGATACTCAAAGCCACAGAATACTTCCAAGTAGTTAGAAAAATTGGGCCAATTTCAAAAGAGGGTAGGATTTCAGATTCCCAATAAACGGGGCAAACTGGATGCGTGTATCAAGACCGGTGTAATTGCCAAACTGGATTTCATATTGCTAACGAACATTTGCCTCTTATGCTTAGTGGTGAAATCTTTAGGCCATTACGAGCTAGTCGGAATGGAGTGCAACTACAACCTACACGTGACTTGTTTAAACCGTAATCCAATTAGATCATATGGCAGTTACCGTCCACCTACTGAAGTCATGCGATGCGGGATGCCCCAGCTGCAAGTTTTAATTGGTTTGAAATGCTGGGTAATACATAACAGCAGTTGTATGCAGTGATTGAAGAATGATTTTGCACACACTTCCAGCCGGTACCACTAGCAAAAATTGCAATACAAACGTTCAAAACAAGATTTAATGAGAAGGTCCGAAGGAATTCGGCATAAGCCAAAGGTTAATAGATGGCGCTACTTATGTGTATTGATCAGATAGCACGTAAATGACTCAGATTTCTAAGCTACCAATACAAGTCTTTGTCCAGTTCAACCGCCTGCCAGTATACTGGACTTCGTGAATCTAGTGTTCAAGTTGCTGGTTCACCGCCAGAAATCGTGTTTACTGAAAAGCTAAATCAACCTAGGCACATAATAGCATGCGGTTTTGCAACACAAGTGTGCGCCAAACCTAAGCTACGGAATTCAGAGCACTTTTCAGAGGCACAATAATCTGTCCATCTCACAGCCTTCCATGAAACAAAACCCATGAATTACCACTGTCTAGTTTTAGCAACTATCCAACGACAACTCCGCTTTCCCTCTTTTTTCTCTGTGCCGCCCTTTCCATTCACATGTTCTCATGATTATTGCGAGTGGCAATCCCGTCGAAACGAACTGCAGTTGTATTGGTCGACTGCGCACCAGGACTAAAGGCGATCAGAGAGCCAAGCCGATGCCATTCCGATCCCTACACATCCAGTAACAGTAACACAGTCATTCAACCGTCACGTTCCTTAGCACAAGGCGATTATTCATTTGTACGTCAGTCTCAAGAAGCAGGGCCAGAACAATTCCGTGGCAGACTAGCGCACATTCCCATGATCACTTGGAAACCAACTGGTTTACAATGGACAGGAGCCAGCAGACGCGATTGCGACGAGTACACACAAATGCGCGAAAGGGTCACTCCGGACATCATCTTGCAACCGTATCACGACGCCACAACACCCAACCTGATTATTTCTCACTGGACAGTTGCTAACCTGAGCACTTCAGACGAAGCCGCTTCCGAGCCGAATCAATGTACCCAAGGTTTGTCATGTGTAGAACAGAATGCTTATTTGTCACGCGACCACACGCGACAGCTGGGACAAGCAATGGAAGCTGGTATCGTCTCATACAGCCCCGATCGTACTTGCAATCAACGAATTGGTCCTACCCACTACCTACGTACCACGCTGAACAGCGTTGTATATCAACCACCACTGGTAAATTATCACTTTGATAGACAGGTCATTCGAATTAGAAGCATCGATCCTGCAAATACCATATATATGCGTATGAATATTCAGGTTGACGAGAAAAGGTGGACAGATAGAGGAGTGCTTGGTGCCAGAGCAGGTAGAACGATTATGTTTCGGGAAATCTTACATCACTGGGAAACAGTACAACTAAATCGAGTAACATGTTGGACAATAGAAATCCATGTACAACGTACGCAAGTACACAAGGTAGACAAGGAAATGTTACGAGCCATTGTAATCAAAAAGACCTGGTATCTCTCTCAAACAGTGTCATTAAAAGTTTACAGAGAATCTCGGGTATTCCAGCGACACCGGTTTACTGTTCATGCCTATGAATGTGAGCATTTCATCCAGCATGATTGGAGCGACAACGATAAACATACAGAATTTGAGAGGGAACAACATCAAAGACATGTCACCGGTACGCTAAGGTACATAGGAAGACTACTGAGAACGGTTTTCAAAGTGAGGCATATCGTTAAACATAATGCAACACAAGCTAAATCCAAGAAACAAAATAAAAAAGAAGTATCGGACGAGCGCACACCACGAACAAACATACGGAGGTATAAAGTGAGCGCGAAAAATGTTGTGCTAGAGGAATCAGTACCCATGTCACCTCTGCCTCAATTTCAAATGATGGGTCAACCATCAACCCATATACGACCAAATTCTGTCCATGAGGAAGCAGACCTAAAAAAGGTCAACCTACTTTTGGAAACCGCTGATATCTTTCAGCGTGATTCAATCAATCGTCTGGTCTATATTGGTCAAGACCCCTTTGCAATTAAAAAAGTGGGACAGAGACGAAACCCACCAGTGTGTACACACAGAAGCATATCAGATGCAACCCAAAGTTGTCCTGGAATAGTTGATAAGTTTGAGCACAGTTTTTCAAACTATATCCGTAAGCCTTTAACTAGAAGTGGCACCTCGAGAACACGCTCGAATTCCAGGACTACACGTGACGTCACCGATTGTGATTGGGTCAAATTCACAAAGATGCACCCAGTAAATGACTGGCCTATATGGTACGAACAGCAGCGAACTTACCCCGTGGCTAACAACGTCGAAGTGACAGTACTACAAGCATCCCCTTCCGTTTACTTGGATGTCTATGAAAAGGTCGTCGGACTGAATGTGTGTCGACAAGCGGTGGGAAAAACCATTGGGCAATATGAGACGAAACAACAGATTGCACATGAACAAACTGTGAGTAACAACACGATCCATGCGTTTGGTGATGTACACGAATACATAAGCACCTCGGAAGTCGAGTTCGGCCTCAGCGAAACGATAAATAAGTCGGTGTTTGTCCAGAAGAAGTTAAGCACAAGATCGGTGAGCATGGAATCTTCGACTGAACTGTCTATGTCAACCTCTGTGATAACCAGCACCAGTTTTGACGAGGTGCAGTACACGGGGAACGACGAGACAGTCAGCGCAAGCACATTGTTCAGAAGCACCACCTCCTCCGCAACAGACACACACCACAGTGGCAGCAACAGCAGACATTCTTCAACCATTTCTCGGCTTGCAACAAGTTCTGCCTCTGGTAAATCTAGCAGTTCATGCCCCGAAAATCGAACAAACGGTCCGGTAAGAATACATTTTTAAGGCTGTTCAAACAACACTGTTCGCCAAAAAATGCACCCCCTATTGAAACGGTAACTAATACTGGCGATGCCCACCCCTTTACCCGTAGACATCCAACCCTGTCATGTTTTGCCCACAAAGATGTAATTTTAGACGTGCCGTTCAGTACCGAGCATTATATACTGAGACCACCAACAATTGGGTAAAACCCCGTGGTGATCAACCAACAACATGGTCACGAAATATGAAGACCTTGACTGTTCCAATGAGAAAAGTGGGTATGTGTCGCCTGCCTGGATGGGGTCCTCGTGATCACTTAAACCACTGGTTAGAGAGGCTATCCGATATGGCGATGTGTCGCAGTCAATGGCGTACCTGTATCCATACCACTTCTAGTTTTTCCGCTTAGTCTTCTTTTACTAATTCTCAACCTTCTTAGTAACGTTTTCTTCTAGGATATTCCACGTCACTGTTGAGGTGAGCGGCGGCCGGACCCACAGTACCTTTAGATAAGGCTCATGGCTGTTATGATGATGATGATGTTCAGTGTTCGGCCAAAAGCATGTAAACCTTGACACAGATGTTCGACACGGAGTTGGACAGCAAAATATCACGTGAGGTGTGCTTGGCGTGTAAGGCTGGTAACGCAGTCACAAGCATGACGAATGCATGGAGTGGCCGTTTTAATGTACTCGCATCACACTAACAGCTGAGGTAACAAGCTACCGTTGTGCTTCGGACAGATACACATTCAAGACATTTTGGGCCAAAATACTGAGGAAACAATCGACCAACTTTCGCCCGATGACCAAAACACAAAGTATGACTTTGACAGTTTCTAAATTGAACCGAACGAGGCATTTGCCACATACCTTTACACAAATCACAAACTTTTAAAAACTCCCAAATTTTCCAACCTCCAGAAAACCACATCCAATCTTTCTCAGGCTCGTGCAAATCGTCTAAAAAACTACCGC
Source organism: Paragonimus heterotremus (assembly GCA_013368495.1). Classification (NCBI taxonomy): domain Eukaryota; kingdom Metazoa; phylum Platyhelminthes; class Trematoda; order Plagiorchiida; family Troglotrematidae; genus Paragonimus; species Paragonimus heterotremus. Next base: position 45,794 of record LUCH01003563.1, read on the forward strand.
AAACGTCAGTGTCACTTCCACTTGTTTCCGTTTTTAGGTTTCATCTGTATCAAAATCGCATAGTAGCCATGTGAACCGCGAACGTCTCGATAATGTCTTGGTGTACATACTCGAATCACGACAGCTTCCCATTTCGTTTGATTACTTGGCATACGACCCCAGTCGACCACCGGAACGGATATTCCGTCTGTCGATTGTAATCACGACACAGAGAATCAGAAGTCTCACGTGAAGGATTGTTGTTCATCCCCCCGTTAAACTGCCATGCCAATGCACCAGGTAACTTAACTTAGGATTTGGTTCTATTCGGTTCCATAGAACTGGAGGTTAACTGCGGTTGATACCGTTCATCGCAGCAGCGAGGCTCAAGGACCCCACAACACTGCAATACATGGTAAAATTCTTCTCTTTCACTGTGTATCAAGAATGAATGGGCCCGTGCAAAAACAGTCGTTCAGTCAGAGAGAGATTTAGCAGACTGTGAGATCAGTTAAAACCAAATTTTGATCAAAATTAATGTCTGTGCTACCGTGGTCATTTTCACGCTCCTGAGTGACTCGGTCTGAGAAAACTAACAGAGCCACTTCATGGACCACTGTCAAGACCAACGGCCGTTCAAGTCACAATATCCATCAGTATGGTTTAAAGTTGAAAATAATGATGTCAGTGTTGAAAAAGTGGCATACAAAGACGTGTCGAAAATGGCTGCCTACAAGAGGAAAGGAGTTAGCAATGCCAGTACCAACCATTGGACATGTTGCAGTGAAGGATGCATTTCTTGCGAACAGTGTGTTGTTACTATTATTAGAGGATGCGTTAAAATCACATTGACACTGGTTAGTCCATATAAATAAGTGCATTTCCTCAATCGTCTTAACCACAGTCACAAACGCCTGAAAAAAAGAGAATTATACTACTGAAGTATTCAAGTGATAGGTTTTCAGCCTTTACATCGCTAGGTGTTTGGTGTTATGCAACAATGTGGTTATATGTAAGGGGTTGCATGTCCTGCGAAGCTGTTTAAAATTAGCTATTATAGGCGCATTCGAAATAACCGGGGCTCGAACATGTAGTTGTTCCTACTAAACTATCTCCAGCTCTGATATACAACTACCAGAGCGCATGCAAGAAATAGCCCATTGAAGCAACAAGTACGCACAGTGTTTGTCAAGGAATATAAGCGAGATGGTGTAATTTCAAGAACACACGAGTGTATATGATCAAAAGTAGCAGCATTATTTACCCTTCACCATGTAGGATGCCCAGATGCATTTAACCTATAGAACCCAGAACAACCCTATACCCGGCCGCAAAAACCGAATCGCAAGTACGAAAAATCGGACAACTGCAAAACAAATACAACGGAATGCACGTGTGAACCTCAGTGAAAAGAACCACAAAACAACCAGTACTGATGATCGGCGAGTTCGAGGCATGCTACAATGCACCGAGAGTGGGGACAAACCCAGACATATCACCAGTTCACTTCAGCCGACAGAAAATTCTGAAAGCAGGACAATAACACTCGTTGAAATCGATTTATCCGAGTCCAAATGGAACGAAGACAGAAATGATCACACTGCATTGCAACAACAGCGATCAAACATACGAGCAAACAAGGAAAAAGCAACCACTATATTGTCTGGCTCAATAAATTATCAACCAGTGTTTCTTAGCTGCTGCCATACTCAAAAAAACTCTTGATGGGAAACATTAGCAATAACTTACATATGTTTACATGTAACACCATCTACTCCAGCCAAGAGGCATGTGTAACAAAGGTTCCATTTACTTTATGTATTTTTGCTTTGCAAAAACAAATACAACTTATTCTCCATTTGAAGTAGGTATATGTTTAGTAATACAAACAGATTGTGCGACCCATCAAACAATTAGATTAATAAAGAGGTGTGCGAATCAATATATTTGATAGATCACAGATAAGAAAACTGTGCATTCGTATGTACACTGATCATGTGAGCTGGCAACTAAGATTTATATCACACCGCTGCCGAAGTTTTCGAGTACAGTGGATGTAAGAGTCCACCTGAAATAAATTCAATCCCTTCTTTTGAGGAACTAGCGTGAGGAGTAAGTATTACGGTGCGATTTCTCGGAACCATCGTGGTATTATCATTTGACACTGGGGCTCCGAAATCCGTTTGAGTCAACAGGGGTGTACGGTATTTCAAAATACGGCTCGGTTCGTCCCGACGCAGCAGGCTGGGTGAGACACCCAGTCCAGAACGGGAAGCAACATAGGCAGGTGAGTCGAAAACTGAACGAATGTAGACCGTTCTTGACGGTTTCGAACGCGCAACCGAATGAGCCGAATTACGTGGACCGTAGAACCCAAGACCAGTACGAACTCGAGGAGGAAGACTACCGTCAATATCAATTGGCGAAAGTAGTCCAGTGGAACGCGTCGACCCCAAACGCGTTCCTGGTTTCCAACCCATCCGTTTCATTATGCTCAAACCGTAGCCCTAAACGTGAAAGCAAGAAATATAATTGACCGAGGTGGAACCACACACATATGACCTATGTGCCAACACAAACAAACCACATATAGGCGTGAAATATTCTTTGTCCGTAATAAATTTGAAAACTGAAGCTAGGAACGTTTTGTTGCACAATGTGTTTACTATAGTCTTGAATTCATTAAAATGAAACCAAACCGCGAAAGAAATTACAAAGGAATGTCAATCGTTTATTGGTGCAGAATCCACACCACTTTCAGAACATCGAGAGGATTCAAATAGTTTCTTTTGAACATACAGAATGGAACTATTCTTTCTGATAGCAACTGTCCCGAGACATCGAAGTAGACGCGGGTTGGTGATCGTGTAGATGAACAGGTTGATAGTGCATTGACACCAAAAGTCGGGCAATTGCTGAGGCGGATTGCTTGTATGTTCGAGTAGTGATGGCAGGGACTGGCATAGTATGGATTGTTTCAAACTAAACATTTCCCACATTAGATCACAATCCTTGTATTCAGATAGGCTTTTTAGCCGGCCAACTCTGATGTTTGGTCAAACTTCGCATATGTCGTTAATCCTGGTCTGGAACTGATGTTCCGTTCTGTCAATGTAAGTGACTCCAAACTTAAGCTGACATTGGTATGTGACATGAGATTTGGGCGACGGATGTACCCGATGCTTGACAAGGGGGCAGTTGGATGCAAACGGTTCTGTAAAATACGATCAACTGAACAGTACTAAAGATTCGCTTGCTAATTATCTGAAAACGGCTCTGTGTTAGTAAGCTCACACTATCCCAGTTAGAAGGAAGATTCGGAGCCACCACCCTTTCGAGAACGTTTAGGTTTATATGTCCGCGCCAAGTTGGCTGACAGAATTTCTTAACAATTCGAAAAAGATGGTTGTTGTTTATATCACATCCTGTAAATTAGTAAATTAGTCCAATATGTCCGCAGAAGAAATGAGTACAGTCCAATCGAACGGTGTTCAGTTTACACAACGTATATAACTGATCGGCATGAGGATGTTGAAGGCCAAGTACTAATCTGTCCGCGTGTTCTTACGTAACGATAACCATTCCACTGTTCTATCACACCTTCCAACCACAAGAATATCAGGGAATAATAGTGAAATATCACGTTGCTCCTCGAGGGTCATGCAAATATTTCTGTGTGAACTGTTCATCATGTCTAACGCCGTCAAAATTTGTTGCCGGTTGTTTGCAATGACAAATACGTGGTCGACGTATCTCAGGTACATGCGGATTCATTGAGAAAATTTAGGGTGCCACTTTCAAGCCTAACGACAAAAATATCAGCTAGAATTGGTCCCACGGCTGCGCTGTTTATTTGTTCATAGGCTTTGTCCTGAAAGAGGAAGCTAATATTCGAGGTGCACAGCTATAAGGGACATTCTAGTTCGACAGTGAGTAAAGTGATATTTATGGCATATTCCTCACTGAAATCCAACAGATACTGAATCGTTTCACATAGTAGAACGCTTGTAAACGGGGATTTGATAGCCATAGAAGTATTTTTACCCTATGTTCACGGTGTTTAGTCAGCTGACTATCTTATACCTGGCAAAGAAAGCGGAAACTGTTATCAGGAGTTTCACCAATCATTTGGCGAGTTGTTCATGGATAACACTGGTCCTAAAGTAACGTTTGTTTAATATTTTTGGAAGATGAGAAGGTTGGGGTGTTACACTTTCCGCGCTGTTTAACAATCGAAACTTTGCCTCACTGACAAATCGTCCTTTCAAAACTGTCCGCATTTCTTCCATTAATTGCTTTTTTTATATCAACCGAGTTGTCATGCTTTAGCTCAAGTCAAAACTTAGGTTGATCATCCAGTACAGAAGATATCTTGTTTATGTACTCAGTGCGATCCAAAACTACTCCAGAACCCTTGTCCGATGTGGCGAGGATTAAATATTTATTACATTTTAACGCTTTCAACATTTGTATGTGCTGCTTGTTTGACAGCACCTTTTGTATACCCGGCGTAGCCCTTTGTTGGTGCTCTAAAACTATGGCTTTCTTCTTCAGCCATCCGCTGTTTCAATCTGAATATGTCTTCAGATCAGACAGTTGCCCAAACATACACCCGAACTGAGCCCCTGTTTCGATAGAAATAATCTCTGGAGATAAACAGAAGTTCAGTCCACATGATTATCTCGATATATATTTCGTCCAGTTGAGCCCATAAGAGATTCATTACATGATTGGATGAGTTCTTAGAGAAGGTAGAAGCAGGTAAGATGCAGAGAAATCTTTCATAGGATTAATCGTGCAACACCGTTTCTGACAGCACATTTCAAACAATATGTACGATGATGATGAGAATGGTATCCCTAATCGCAATTATGGATCGAATTGTTGTCTACCTCACGTGATTCTGTTGGGATCTTAGTGAATCGTGTATTATATTAACAAGCGGATTATGCAATGACAAAATGAATGAATAAACAACAATTTCTGAATTTCATAAACAACTACCAGGTTAACCGACCCACACTGTTTGGTCATCACAACAATACTGGGTGGTAGTGGTGCAGAAATCCGGGCAATCCAAGGTAGGCTCAGTCGAGTACGCACGGTGATAGTATGTCACCTGAATAGCACAGAAACCGAAACGCCAACGCCCTGGTCTCAAAGAAATACGAATCCCAGTGCTTCGCTCCGCAGGCTTACGAGTACATTTGTTAAACGCGACGTTCTCAGTGTAATCAAACATGCACTAGAATTCCGTTGAATTCACATATATTAATTTACACAAATCAACGCTGTTAGGCCATCCTCTTGGAGGCCATCTTCCATTGACAGCAGTGCAGACAAAGTCGAATAGGAGTACTGATGGACAATGATCATCTTCATGCAACGAAGAGGTAAGCTTGGTAGTCAGAAACGGACACGACTCGAGTTAGTGACCTCCGTGAAGTGAAACTTCGTACTCCGGTAGACCATGCTTCAAAGTCTCTGTGATGTCTCTCAATTAACTGTGCTAGGTTTGTGGATGACAAATATACATGAGGTCTATAAAAAAAATGTCCGGATCCCAATCAGTTTCAATTTACCGCTAAGACTTGCTCATGTCTTCATGGTCCGAACATCTAACGAAAATGAGAAACAAGACAAGATTAAACACCACATTTATCATGGAGAAACACACACAATTTGTATCCAGTATCCCGTATTTTCACCACTTGCCGTGAGAACCACGCTAATCTCTCGACCTATGTTTTCAGTTGTAACTTCGTTCCAAGTCTTTATGAGAACTATTCAAGCTTGCCTCATTAAGTAGCAACCGGAGGTGACCGATTTTATATCCTGCGCAGTCCCATATTTGCATAATGAGGTTTAGATAGGGCGGATAAAATAAGATTCGCACTCCGGTGGCGTTTTTGAAGACATTAACGCTTATAGACCGATGCAAAGTTACATTGCCGTCTTGTGGCATAAAATCCTCCATGCCGGCCGTAACTGACAACAAATCGTCTCCCAATGTTCCATCTCATTCTTTAATGCTATGGTTTTAATTAAAGACTATGAGTTCAGTTTCTCCCTTTGTGCATGTGGAAGGAAAAAGTGATAGGTGCTCACTTGGGTAGAATTTATAAGTCAGCAAGACATACAACCAACCGCATCAAGACCAATAAAATACAGATGCTGAATATCAGAATGTTGGAAAGGAAAACAGTACATCAATGGAATATAGGTATTCGGATTGAGAGAAATATTCTACGGCTAGTTTAATGTGTGCAAGCTATCTTAAATGTTGAAGTACAGTATATTGCAGTGCTATAGTAGGCTTGCTCGGTTGTTCGTTTTTCACATCTTATACACTGATATCCCTTGCGCTGGCAACCGCGGAGAGAGGGGACGAAACTAACGAAGAAGTTGTGGCAGATGAAAACACTTCAACTGCACGAACAAGTCATTTGGCAAGCAACATGAAATCATTTGCGCCAAAGAGAAATATCGACCAGCTATCCGAAGCTGCCGAGCCCTATGGTAGTTTGAACGCGTACGCAAAAGATGTGGTCGCTAAGCTAAAAACACTCAATGGTTATGTGACAAGAGCAAAATAGAGTAACAACTACATGATATAGTTTAATACCACGGCAAAAACAATTGTATACAGTTGGAGTATTTTCATTCCAAGGAACGGGCAACTTTCGAATACGTTGTAGAGAGCATAGCAATACCAATAGCAATGGCAACACTAATAAATTAACAGACAATCTGTTTGCACTTAGTTTCATGCATCAAAGAAAAGAAATGGGGGTGAAATCACTCACTTTACCCAAAGTTTCTTGTTGATAAATCATATCAGAATCACGGGCTGTAGTCGGAGGCAAGTCGATGTTCTCATTGACACGTTGTATGTGGATCAAGTCTGTGGTATCGCGCGCAGAGCCCCAGTGACCCGTAGGTGTAGGACCTATACTAAGGTCCGTCGGTGTCTCGTACGGTTCCATATTCACGTCCCAATCGAAAGACGCGGGTTCATCAAACGGCTCCTCTTTTCGCAAAGGATCTAGTTTACGCCATATTCGCTCATCTGTGTGGAATACCAAACCGGAGCCGCCTTTCTCCCAAACTAGTTCAATTCTATCCTCATACTTTAAACTGCATTTATCACCCCGCTCGACTTTGTACGGATCGTCGTGTAAAGCTTCGAAGCGTTCCCATTCTTCAACCGGTTCCTCCTCCTCCCCCTCCTCTTCCTCTGCCCGGTCGCTGTCTGCATTGGACGTGCTGTTGCTCGTAGTAAATTTCGGTGGTGAAGACTAACAGAAAAGTGTGAGGGGAAAACAATACACCTGAAAGTATGATTCACATAGTTTGCGGAAGATGAAAGTTCACACTAAAATTTAACAGAATGAGCTAATCGTAGTGAAAGCTATACGTGAACCGTTTTGTTGAAGATACCTTACTTTTGTTTGTGGCTCACTTGTTTGCAAAATGTAAACACCTCGATATCGAATGTTTGAGTACAGACATAATCGTTTCTAATAGTCAGGTTTCCTTTCTTCTTTTCTCTCCGTTTCCTATTTGGGACTCGCTCTTTTCTCCCTTCTTCTATGACAGTGATGCATCGGTGTGGGTCACTGACGTATTGCTGTCGTTGATGGTAATTGGGGTGATTATTATGACTACAATTATGAGTAGGAGGAGGATGCAGACTTAGTGTCAAGTAACGTTAAACTTGCATATGTTGCTGAGAGGCGTGGTCGTGTGGTAATCGTGAATGGATAGATGCTTCGACAAAATGACTTCCAGTATTAGGTAAAAAGAACGACAGATAAATTGGGCTTCTAATTGTTTTTGCTCAAAAAGAGTGCAAAAGGAAAACCATACGCACGTTGAGGATCACTTCAGTTCAGTTCATTTCTAGGTGATGAGCCCATATAAGGAGAACAATCACGACGAGGTGTTTAAAAGCATTCACAAAAAGTTTCCAGATGCTCATCTGTCAGTTTACAACTCAAATAGCTGCCGGTTACGGTCTGATTGTCATGGTCTAGGCTTGTACAGCTTAACGGTATGCAACCCACATGAGAACCCGTATATCACATAGCAGCGAACATAGTTGTAAAGAGTTGTATACAGTGAAAAACTTGGTTTACAAATACTCTCAAGGCGATCAGAAATCCAGGTTGCGTGTGAAAGTCATTGTAAACGCATAAGCTGGAACGATCAACTAATAGGAACTCAAATGCGACAATATAAATATCCAATCCTAAAAGACAAGGAACGCCACTGAGTTGGTGGGAATAACGTCAGTCTGGGGTGAGGCTTGACAGCAAAACATCTGAGAATGACTTTACCAGGATAAAAAAAGCCACTGTTTGATAACAACTCACATAACTAACCTCGATAATGATCCTTTTTGACTCTAGAAACTCTGCGTACTCATCAGAGTTTAATATGTTTGCACCAGTACGAGATTGAGGGGCACCAGGAAGTATGGCACAGGCGTCTGCACGCAACTCATGCGAAAAATCGGTATCGTATGTGTAGGGAACAGCCCCGTAAAGCCGTCTTCTCCCAGCAACAGAGAAATTTAACTTAAGTTTCGAAATAATAGAACAATCCAACTGGCAATTCTTGATTAACGTGAAAAAGTGAGCTGTACATGTTCCCACGTTTCCTTGCGGCATCCACGAGGGTGGCTTAAATTCGATCAGACGTAAAAGCTCTGTATGGTGAATGGAGATTGAGTGTTCATCAAAAACTCGTGTAACTTACCTTTAAGCTCGGTCTGACGTTGATCAAAATAAATCTGATATAAAGAGCACTGATCTGAGAGTGGCGTTTCATTATCACTATCGTCCACGCTTAACCAATGCGCGCAGTCATAACGCTTAAGAAAATCGGTCACAGCTTGAATGGAAATGACTAAAAAACCACAAAACCGTGATTTGTCCTTATTTTTACATCGCAGACACGATATAAGATCTCGGCATGCAACTGAATGGCCAACAGTGGGAACCTGAAGTTCCGGACGATGTCGAAAATGGAAGCACAAAAAGCTTGAGGACTCAACATACTGAGAGAAAAAGTTTCGCAGATGGCACGCACGATAGCTCTGTGGTATACCGCATATGTAGATGAGAGACAGATTCCGATCGCTAAGGTCCATATGTTTTATAATCCGTCATTGTCCGAAAACACTGAAAGGTAATTTGATGTGATGAGAAGCAAGACGGGACCAAAGAAAGTGTAACAGTAATAAGGTTAGCAGGATTTTTTCTATACCTCCCAAAATCTAACCAGTATATAACACAAAACAATAGGAGTTTCTATACGTTAAACACTGCCAACATTTCGTCACAACTTTCAGCATTCCATTAGACATTTATCGGTTGACCCACAGGGAACGGTGGCACCAGATATGTGATTCGTTTACATCAAATCAACTGTTGCGTCGATTTCCGGCTTTCCTGCGTGAAACGAACGTGTTGATCAATACCAGACCTAGAGTAAATGAAGCAACAAAATATAAAGCCGTGTTTGCAATATTTTGTTTCCATTTCAAAACTTGATTAAGTGAAAGCATGTATATGATCACGATGATGAAGATAAAAGGCTTGATGAGAGCAAAGATGAGTTTGCTAAAATGTCTGGTCGACGACTCAATGGAACCTTTCAACACTTAAGATATCGGACGGATAGTTAATCGGTCAAGTCAAACATGATATATGTGAATGAGGTCTCCTAAACTTAGCCTGATCATTATCACAGCCATGAGCCTGACCAAAAGGTACTGTGGCTCGGGCCGCCGCTCGCCTCA
>LUCH01003564.1:11535-64984 GCA_013368495.1 Paragonimus heterotremus
AAAGCCAAAATCATCACAAATGTACAAGTGAATGCGACTAACAAAAATATCATGTCATAGTCGCTACACGTTACCCGTTTTGGATCAAATCAGAATATCTTGTTCGGCGTTTTGGCTAACGCACCTAGTTCTCGAACGCTGTTGGGTAAACAGGAGTATGGTTAAGTGGCAGAGAATACGTTGTAAATTGAACCGAATCAAATCCACTACATGTTAACTAAATCACTCCATTCATCGTGAAGGAGGTCTCGTTTGACAGTTTTAAAAGTGTGACACATTTTGTAGGCGTGCACCAGGTAACAGCCACGTCACTGGAGTTGATGGTTATATGTGAGAATATTCTCTCATGAACAGTCAAAAGTATAGGGGCAATTCGATTTTTGCTGTTTTCTCTCTCAACCAACGCCGTTGCCTGTTTGACATTTTTGAAGTAATCAATGAGGCTCCGTTCTTGGTCTTTTTCAACAAGATCGGGCCTGGCGATTGCTCCGAGACGTCCATCTGCCCGTGAGAATAGCAACGACGAGGATGGTAATCGTCCATAATAAACCACGGACGCCGGGACTTGTGGACGGAACAACTCGACTTCCATTGCATCTCTTGTTCAACAGCCACACGCCGGTGACATCTTATTGTTGTCGGTGGACCTCGAGTTACTTACACTCACCGTATGACTTTTCCGATCAGTGGTTGTTTTTGAGCGTCGACCTTTATGCATCCCAGTTTGAGTTGTCAGGTTCTGCTGATTTGAAAAAGGATTGAAAACAGATGTATCCATTGTACTATGTGCACCGAAAATGAACCCTAGGCTAGCTGATGTTGCCTGTTGATTCGTCAGATTGAGACGACAACGATACTAAGTGTCAAATCAACGAATTCCTTACTATTTTAACTGAAAAAATAGTTCTGATCGCTTGGTGATTGCATTTATTGGTGACGTCTCACTTCTGACCCAAAGTTGAACCAGTTACACGTTGGTAACTGTTCATTGCAGGCAAACACATGGATTAATGCATAATTCCTGTAGTTGCAGGTCACAGATAAGGTGTGAGTTACCAGCTATAGACACTGAAGTATCTGGCTAAAAATCATTATACTTAACAGAAATGCTTCTACCGTGATTGTTGTGGCTGGTTTCAGTCGTCATCACAAATACTTCCTTCCAAGGATAAAAGCCTCCAACAATACAACTTCTGGAACCGCATATAGTGTAAGATCAACCAGTTGCCTTGATCTCATCATTACCGTTGTATCTCACTCCACATTTTTATGTTTTCTGTTTTCCTTTTATGAATGGTTTTAAACTGTCACTCCCTCCACATGCGTCCGCTTCGTTTCATTCGTTCTCTTTTTATGTTCGCACTAACAATTATTCTTTCCCTCATGCTTGTGTGGCAGTTAACTTGCAATATCTACCGCTGATTTACTGTTGTCGACGACGGTTATGCCCACGTCACCGCCGTGCCATCGTTTTCCTGTAACTCGACTCGTTCAGCTTCTTTTATTCGTCTGCAAGGTTTGGTGAATTTTTCCGACCAAAAAGCTATAGGAGGTGTTTTATTATCTAAAGTGAATACTTCTTTATGATGTATGAATTAGGTACGGGATTTCGACTCGTAGTTGGTAACGGACTAGCTGCAAATTTTACTGCTGTAAATTTCGTTGAAAGCTGTTGTTGCAACAAAACGTTTAACAGCTTTCGCAATGTGTTAACAAATGTGTTCTCATTGAAATTTCATCTGACTCTAATGGGTGTATAATCTCAATTTAAGAAGTATTACGTCCACTGCTAGATGCTAGCCAAAGATCGTGCTGTGATCTCGCTTCCAACGTGTCTGTGAATCCCAATGGATCGTTTGGTTTCACACCGTTCTAGTGGGTCACTCGTTGAGCAAAGCAATTGAGACCAATGGACGAAAAATAACAGATAACAATCATATCCCGATGGTCTCGGCGGTAATAACACCCGCTTGCGAACGGATTTCGCGGAATATTAAACGATCGGTCTATGGGAGTGGGTGCCGGACAGATGACACGTACTTGCTCTAGTGGTTACGTTTCGTCCGCGAGTTTTCATCCGCACTTGTTACTGAGTCATACAGCTTGCTTAATCCGTTGAACTTTCACAAACATGACAAGTAAACAAACATGGATGAGTTGGGGACTGACACAGTATTGTTAAGATTCTGGCCGACCAACAGAAAGTCGATGAATCAATAATGTGGTCGGACTGCTTTGAGTGTTCTGTTGAAAAGTTGGCAAGATGACGTTCTATCGGCACGACCAGTGTATCTTTTTTGAATAGAAACCGAGCTGTTTATCGGTGTCTGGTGTCCTTTGTGTCAACTGAACTGATTTCACAGGTTCCTATTCGAAGTTGTGTACAAACAGCAACTGACGATCCAGAGCATTCACGGAGCCTATCTTTCTCACGCAGTCTGGTGCCTATTTGATCAGTTGCTGGTTTTTACTTCAGTTGTGTGTAATTATAACACTTATCTTACCGGTCTGACCATGGGTTCTTACTGTAGACAAGTCATTTCTAACTTCCACTCTTTTCTCTGTTCGGCAGAAAGTGTCATCTGATTTCCTATCCGGGACGAAGATAATTAACGGATAGGCACGGCTGAACTTACTTAAGATGTCTGTTTTGTTCATACCCGAGTTTATGATCACGAATCTACCATGAATATTTCGTCGGTTGAGAGGGGTGATTTTCAGGGTCGCACGTTTCAATATACCCGTACACTTTTTTCTTCAGTAATGGGCTTATATATGGTCTCGTCACTCTCTCAGTTCGTTTGTGAATATTACCGTCAAAAGTTGTGTTCACGTTAGAGTTGTAACGGGACGTTGAGTATACTTTATTTGTAACCTGCCCACGCGAATTATGGTGTACTGAAGTTGTTTTATTTGAAACACCACTTGCTATTCCGACCATTTATTATCAAATCTTCGTCATCATCAACAGTTTCCGCATGGACCAGAAATCTACAATAATAAAAATATGTACACTTGTAGCAGATGGCATCGCCAGCTTCCACAATTTTACGTAGAGCTCGAAACCCATCACATATTTTGGTGGCTTACCTACCTACTTATGATTGCTGTCTTTGGTTTTTATATTTGTGTTAAGTCTATTCTAGTAATAGTATTGAGCTGACGAAGGATGGCAGAAAGCATCTGCCGCAACGGGTTTGGGTACGTTCACATCTACACATTTTCAGTGATATGAAGCTGGTGTGGTTGAAAAGGCAGTTACGACTGGATCACATTTGCTTCAGGGATGTCTCCGATAGTTCCGTGCTGCAATCTTACATTAATGTTCAAGAAAGAGGACATTTAACCTTATGTTCATGTTTTCATTTTTCAGACGACGGCTGGGATTATCTGGAAGCGTGATATCGTTTTATTCAACACGATGGTTTCTGACATAGCCTGCAGCTGTTTCTTATCTAGTGATTTTCGCTGTCATCTGATAATTTTTGTTTCTGTGTCATAACGACAAGGCCCCTTATTGTGCTATGGCAATGAATTAGATCTCGGGAACCTCCCCAAATGACTGATCAATATCGTTACTGTTAACTGCCTTTTTCTAAAGGTCTAAATCATCAAGCAACTGAACTGAATGTATCACTCACACATGTGCAACTGAGTTATCTCCAGGCTTTAGACAACCTCCAACCTTACTGATGATCTGTTTACTATGATCAGGGGTTCAGTCAACGCTGTTTCGACATTCCAACAAAACATTCCACCCTCGGACAGTACTGATTCGCAAGAAGTTTGGGCTCATGCAAGTGAATTTACTTGTGCTCTCGAGTCAGGTCTTGTCAGTAGAACCAATGACTATATAACTTTAGAAATACAAGTCGTCTTTTTTACGATTCCGTTAACAAATCATATTTTGACATCAATGCACTGGTTAGCATGCCTTCTCTGATGTAAACAATAGATTGTAAACACATGGGTGAATAATCACCATATGATGTGAGATTGTGCCTAGTGAAGTGCATAAAGTAACCGAAAGAATACGTTTGCAGACAATGAGAGACCGTAACTTGTTCTATGTTAATATATTTTTAAAAATCAACATTCTATGTAATCTCCGGGTTGTATTTTGTAATGCTACTTAGGCACTCAATGAAAACATTAAGTTGATGCCTTTCTATCGTCTAGCAGTTTAAGACTTGATTTTAATTGCACAAAACGCCAGTTCTTATGAAGCATTTGAAGTCGGTAAAATAAAGACTCAAAAATTAAATGATTCTGGGTCGATGGTTGATCGTCGCGTTTTGGTTGGAAATTGCCCACATTCGATCACAGCTTTCATAAGGAGGTAGACTTTCCAACTTCAGTCCTTTGAAAAAAAGCACTGGGCGCGAGCTTCGTTCTTATCAGAAGTCAACAGTATCGCGTTTGATTGCCGCGGCAGATATTTGAACTCCGACCACGTATTCTCAAGGAAATCTCGTTCACCACTGTTCCACTAACTCCACCTTAGGCATGGCCGAATTATCACACCTGAACCCTCATCCGCTGGTGGGTACTCCTCAGTTTGCTCAGTCATCTCAACAGGAGACAATTAATACCCCCTAATCCCACTTGATGACACAACAATCAAGGCTTCTGTGGCAGATCGAATTGGTTGTCTTCACTGAACTTTTTGAACAGTATTCTGTATTACCCACGGGTAGTCGGTGATTGGGTCAACTTTATTTCGAACATCACTCATGTTTGATCACATCTTTCACATTCAACCGGTGTTTCCAGCCAGCGTTCCGCATCGAAAACATCTGACCGGAAACTGTCTGATTGCATAACTACTGATAAAATGTGAGTGGTGTTCAATTTGAGTGTAGAATGCTTTAGAGAAACCTAACAGGTTTGGCGAAGAAAAACTCGAAATTTTTGGCTGACTCAGGAGTTCGAGCCGGTAATAAGATATGGGAGAGTGATAGAAGCCCATTTGGGCTTACCGTCAAGGTTCACTCGAAACCTAGTGCCTCACGTCTCGGGTCTATCGGGCCATATATTCAAAGGTATTGTCTATGTGGCATGTTGCTCTCCTGCGTCACTGTATATCACGATATTAGCTGTTCTTACCATCACAGTAGCCAATGGTTTTCTAAATTGACCTATCAAGTTTCAAAATTTGAACTCTGCTCCAAATGAACCGGACGACAGGCCCTTGAATTGTTACTATTTCTTATTGCCCACCGTTAATGCGTCTTTCTCACTTTCCGTGGGTTTGATCACCAACGGCCACTATCCAGAGCGTAAGTCGAACGTCGTGAACAATTCCACAAGATGAAAATGGCACAGATTTGCAATTAATCTTACATCTTGTACTCGTAGTACATCAAGTTGTCTGTGGATTGCTAAGTGAACCGTTTCACTTGGATCTGACCTTCGGGAGTACAGTAATCAATAATGTTTTAGCCAAATTTTAGCGATTAACAGAACTAGTATCTGTTTCAGAGTGTTGGCCTTATTTTGCATCTGACACGTTTGGGCGAACCATCGTGTTCGCTAAAACAAAAACAGAGATCGCTGTGGAATGTTAAATCCGGTGTCTGGGGCATTGTTGTAGCCTCAGTGCTGCGCACCATATATGTTGACTGACACCATCTGATCTTCTTCTGACCTGGCTTCATCAGATCTCAAGCCCTTCGATGAACGTTGATGTAGAAACAACAGAAAACGAATTTGTACCATATAGCCGTTGTGAATGTCGCGTTAACCTTCTGACTTCCGAAGTGACGACAGAGCAAGCATGTTTTAAATTATAGCTTAAAGAGATGTCCGAGCTCTGTTGAATGGTACCAATAATATAATTGAAATATAGCGACCGATAGACTGTACCGAGCTTGTTAATAACCAAGACAATATGATTAACATATATCAGAACGATTACAGAACTGTGCCGCACAATCAACCACAATATATTGCCAGGTGGGTATCAGAAAAGAAAGAATAGCAGATCAGGTAAAAGCTAGCGAGGATTGCACTCGTTGGTTTTACACTACTCGCTTTTTAAAATCTAGTTATGTCACCTTCGTTACTGGATATCTGACTATCATTTCCGATGAGGTACCAAACAAATATCACACTGACATCTCCTTAAATTGAAGCTGTCCGGGGAACTTTCCATTAAACGATTGGCCCCTGCACCGAGTGTGAAAAGATACAATTGGACTATTCTGCGCCTGTCCTAGCTGTACCAGACTTTCAGTACAAATAGGTTTCAACCAGGCTAGAAGTAGATATATCATCGCTGTTCGCTCTGGCAACATTGGTTGTCAGTTTGTATCTATGGTGAACGCGTGACAGACCAAGAGCGTAATGAGGGATGCAATCGCGAAGCTTGGGGTCAGCGCGAAGAGCAGCGGTTTTTAAGCTACATTCTGCTGCCCTGTTCTACGTATACTGATAAAATACCATTGCTTTTCTTTAGGACAGTATTGCATCTATCCACATATGCGGGAGTTAAGAAGCTCACCCGCATTCTCTACAACTCTGAGTCGGTGCCACACGGCTACAAACCTCCACAAAAGTTCAACAATTAAACAAAACTGCTTTGTTTTTGTAACCCATCGTCAGTAATAACTCACTGCTCGCTAAGAAAAAACAGTATGAACAACTACTTATTGTCAGTTCCTTAGGCGGATTATTGATCAGGCATCTTGATTAGATAATTACACCCTTGCGAATGTTTGCACATTCGGCGAAAAATGACAGTGTTAGGATTGTTCGCATTTTGTTGATGTCTAGGGTACAACCGTTTGATTCCAAGGAAGACTCACTGCATGGCAGTAAAATCTTATTTTTGGAGTTAGACCAGATCATATTTTCTTTAAAAGTAAGTCCAACTAGTACAATTTCTCGCTCGGCTAAGCAGATCGTTTTCATATTTACGCTAAACAAAAGTTACTTTCATCAGGCTCTGTTTGTCAACAATGTTGTCTCAAACAGGAGCATTATCAAACCTTAAAGGGAATGTGGTACTTGGTGTTTCTAAAATCAGATAAAGGCTATGGTGTTGTAATCATGTAACAAAAATGAATACCACCTGGGAAGACCAATGAAAATTTGAGGGAGATAAAACGACTGAAAATGTTAATGCTAGAAAAACAACTAACTAGGCAACTCTAGATACTGTTTTACGGTCATCTCTCTGAAAGTCGATATAGGTGGATGAAGCCAGTTGGCACGGAAACATCAAGAATGAGGGGTGCGGCAAAAATACACAAAGTGGAGCATCTCTGCGAACAATTTTATGCATGAACAACACAATGTACGATAATTTTACTCGATGTCTAGTTGACTTTCTGGACCTCATTCGCAAACTGATATCCTCCCCGTCGGCTGAAGGATTCTGTTGCACTAACAGAGACATTAGAACGCGTGTCGGTCAGTTATCGAGCAATGTACTTGATTGACGCTGATTCCCTTTTCACGAACCTTCCTTTTTGTAAGATAGTCGAGTTATTATGTGATTTTATTTCTAGTCAGAATTGTGATATAAATATTCAACTTGAATATCTTGATGATATCATCTTACTGTGTACAGAAAACATCAGTTTTAATTTTGAAGGACTTTCCTATAAACAACTACACGGAGTGGCTATTGGTAATCCGTTAGGCTCACCATTAAGCAACATCTTTTTGAGAATGATTGAACGGCAAATCTCAGATAATATTGCCAAAGCCTTATTGTACAAACGGTACGTTGATAATATTTTGATTTTTACGGACACTGATCATTTTGATTTGTTTTGTAATTTTCTTAATTCCATTCATCCGAACCTGTTCTTGTCTCACGAAAGGGAATTAAATGGCAGGTTAGATTTCTTAGATGTACTGATCACCAGGCGTGTGGATGGGAAATTACGACGATCGGTCCATCGCAGGCGACATGGGACGGATAACATCTTCATTCCTGTAGATTCGCCTCGATCACAAACAAGCATGATTTGGTCAAGACCCTATTTCATAGGGCCAGGCGCATTTGTACCCCTGATAGGCTGCAAATGCAACAAGCGATACTGAGAAAAACGGTACTGGAAAATAGATATCCTGAAAAGTTTATAAGCGTTCACAACATGATGAACGAATGCGATGAGCCAGTTCAAACAACCCGACCAACATATATTTTTCTATTTCCGAAATTCAAAAGGGATCACCTAGCACACGATAATAAGCACAAATTGAAGCCTGCCCTATCTCATACATATGCGGCTTTCCAAGTCCTCTTGGTTCAAACCACGAAAGGACCACTCCTACATAATCGCGAACGCAGACTGTCTAACTCTCCTGTCGTTCACTTTGTCTACCAGTTCAGTTGCAATTGCAGTGACGTATACATAGGCAGAAAAGATAGACAACTATCTAAACGAGTCGCAGAATACCTCCGGAAATGAATGAAACATCTGATGACACAAAAATCTCAAACTGGTGAATCCGTTGCTCGAAATCCCGCATCATTCAGTGCTAGAACATCATAATAACTGGTCACCAAGTTAGTGCACTTAGATCATTCAAAATATTGCTGCGCAATCGCAACGCAAAGCTGTTGTTCTTTAGCGAGGCTATGCTGAACAGACTTCACCAGCCGGTGCTATGTGCACAAAATTGGTTGAAGCAACCCAACAGGTTTATGGGTTACTAACAAAATACTTGATACGAATGTATGTCCGTACCGTGTCTATTCTTATTAGCCCGTCGTACATAACCCTCATGTTTGAAGTGTGTGACTGACGATATTAAACGAAATGTTAACATGTCTTCTTTTTGCACCGCTAAAGTTGTTAAAGAGAACCCAGTGTTTCAAATAACCCTTGGACCCAGTACACTTGTTCCATGGCAGGAACGTGTACTGCATACAAGCATCTACCAACCCACTTTCCTCCAGTAGGTTGTAGTCCCTCTGGGTTAATGATATTTATTGACGTGTTACTGGCTCCAACGTATCTTATACGAATGATAAATTTGGTGAAGAATGCTGACTGCATACGAATTATGTGGGAATATGACAATGCATCTTTCTTCAGCATTTCAACACTGGCTTCATTTCTCATACGGTATGCTGACAGTGATGTTGCCTTGCCCAAGTTCTTGAGTGGCCACGGCTGTTGTTTGAATGACGTTCCTGAAATCAGCGCCCACTCACCTGAGCTCTCACATGTAAATTGATTCACTGTATTTAATCTATTCCAAACCAGATTTGACGGTATGATAATGTTATCGATTGGGTAAGTTTCCGATTGCCCTTACATCCCACAGTTATAGGGCGTGTTGCGTATTCGACTACCGTGAATAATTAATGACCAAACGAAGAGAAATTCGATTGGCGCAAACCGATCTCGATTTGTTGAGAAAATGTTACAATGTTATAGAGCCACATTGCTGATTGCTATTGTATTCCAACTCTCATCTCCAGTCTGTCAGTTTGGTATTGCTTTTCACGGTTTCGACTATATTAACTGGGTAGTTAAAACCCTATAAACGTTCAAACGAATTGTTTCAACCGCCAGTCCCTTACAAACGGACTAGACACAGCAAATCATCCCTTATCCGATTGACTGGCATTGATCTGTCTCCGCATTGTTTGCAATCGCTCAACAGTCAGCCTCGACTGGGTACAAATTCTCCGAAAGGGAGGTTGTTGAAATCCAGCCTCATTACATCACTTGTTTTATGATCCACATGTCCATTTCCTGCTCCCGGTGATTCCTCGGATTTTGTGGCACGCGCTTGCTTTTCCAGCGAAGAACTTCCTGGTGAGCAGTTTGGGACTTGGTCACTTTCAATTTGAACACTACTCACGCTTGTTTGCAAGTGTCGCATTCCGATTAACTTCCCAGCAAGTCTCTTTCGAAAAGAAGCATTAGGCTTGAGTTTCGCTCTTGTTGGAGTTCTCCGGTAGTGTGTATCCTTGCGTGGTTTATTTCGGAAGTCCTAATCGCGGAGTTATCGAGTTGAGTTGAAAGACAATAAT
Organism: Paragonimus heterotremus; assembly: GCA_013368495.1. Lineage (NCBI taxonomy): Eukaryota > Metazoa > Platyhelminthes > Trematoda > Plagiorchiida > Troglotrematidae > Paragonimus > Paragonimus heterotremus. Next base: position 21,536 of record LUCH01003564.1, read on the forward strand.
TGTATCTCCTATCGAGACGATCGGACAACGGGACCATTACCGTCAGGCGAAGGTGATTGGACCTTCAGATGTTATTTCCAACTGGCAAGCGATGCGGTTTGATTCGGAGTGTGTCTTGCCCTTTCACTTCTCGTCATCATTGTTAGTGTATCTGTTTGGTCTTAACGAAGTAGCGTATTTTTAATAGTATGGGAGTATATCAACCCCTTTTACTCAACATTCAGGCGATTCTCCTTTATGGCGCATCACGGTGTATCTAGTGTGTAATTTCTGTGTAATAGTGTGCTGGCTTACGGCTCGTTATATTAAATTTCTCGTTTCAAATCTACTGCAGGTAAATTTAAAATACCTGTCGATGCAGTTTCTGTTCTCTACGCATCCTGATAATCGTGAAAATCCGACCACCCATTAATTATTCTGATGTTGTAACCTTTTACAGATGACATGGCCCCCGATGCGCGGGAATTGTAGGTGCTTAAGCAGGTCATTAGAAGAATTCAGTGTAATAATTGTAGAAAGTAGTATCACGGCTGGAGTTCCAAACTGACCGACGTTGCTGTAGGGTTGTACGGGAAGAATAGGTAGTTGAAGTGGGTGTGCTCGCACGGTTATTCATTAGCCGGAGTTTCCTCACAATTACTGCTCAACTGTGAGAACTTGGAAAATAGACGAGTTTCTTAAAACTTTCTGTCAAACAACAGGAGCATAATACAGATGGACCACTTACAAAATTGCCAAGCCTGAGAATCAATAGGCCTGTGGAAAATACTATGAAATGGGGCATGGCTGATGGAGTAGTGTTGGAAAGATCCCGAAATGTTTTAGTCTTTAATAGAGAAGAACCAGTTATCTGAAGCACGAAGATCCAAAATAAAAACTCAGTACAAGCAATGTGATTAATATATCCTGGATGGCGGGATGGCTTGCATATACCAGTAGCAACACGTATGGGGTGGAAAGTTGAAGCTTGGGAATCAAAACAGTACACGCAATACTCATCGAGTTTATACAAGACTGTCAAGGAGACAACAAAATCCGCAAAGCTGATAGAGTACATAATCTGTTACAGGTCAGGTATCAGTTAACTTCTGTTGAGGAAAGTCTATTTTCCCCAAAAATGATTTATTCTTCGAGATATTATCGAAAAATAAATGGATATTTTGAATCTTACTTTTCGCGCCACAACGTGCCAAAACTCAATTTTGGCGCACGTTTCCCCGGCGCCTGTGATTGGCACATCCCACTTTTAATGCACCAAATCAAGTGGGATTCTTTAAGGCCATCAAAAGGCTATATATATGCAGACGCTCGTCTGCATTGTGACCTTTGGTTTGAGAGCAAATACAATCTCTGCTAAAGGTCACGGTCTTCTGTGTTGTTCTGGGGTTTCCGGGTATTACCAAGCTCAGTGCTACGTTTCGTGATTTGTATTGTCGTGTGCTAGACATTCTGATTATCGTTTGACCAGCGGGTCATAACAACTTCGGATAACATAATGGCCGTAAATCTTGACAGAAAGTCAGTAAACTTCAAAGATGTCTGGCATACCAGAACGATTCACTTTTACCGGTGATTCCGCTAATTCAGTGTGATAGGCATACTGAGTTACGGGCAAATACTCAAGATATTCGGACTATAGAGGTCTCAGTTCCTGATCAAGTGACTACGGAAGTGCCAAACTTGAAATTCCTATCTAGAGGGTGACCCAAACTCAGCGGCTAAGGTTGAAAAAAATAAGGAATCTTCACTAAGGTAGAAACAAAACAATTAATTGTTAACGGATGCGGCAAAATCCCAGGTTCCAACCACTGTTCCGTACTGTAAGCCCTTACATATCAGCCGAATAACTTGTTTCTGACAGACTGTCACTAAAGCAGTCGCGCGACCGATGAGAGTGATTAAAGAGGACTAGAATAATATGAAACCCAAAGAAAACGGTCAAGTTCTTGTGATCAACAGAAGATTGCAAGAAAAAATGGAACAAAAGAAACAAACTGTACAGTGTTCAGAAAGAAAGCTACTCAAAAAGCGGGTAGTCCTTACGGGCGTAGAACCGGAGGGGAGTTTTAACACAAAGATATGCGTACCTTTGTTGGAAGATAACATCTTTTGGTTTTCGATATAAAAATATCTGCAGCATCAGTAACAAATGGGAAGAGCTAAGGGAATGTTGAAGTGGGTTTGATATCTTAGATGTAACTAAAACATTACTGAAAACCTAATGGCGTTGGGCAGGTGCCCCTGATAGCTCTTGCACCCGCAAGCAGGACAGAATGGATGGTTGCGCGAGCGGCGGAGTGCAACTCATAAAAACAGTGAGAGATTCCCTTCCCCCAAAACGCCCAGAACTTACAGGTAATGCAGGTGGATGCCAACAGACTGCATGTTTTCCACATGTATGAGTAGCCATTTGCTAGCAGTGAGAGCAATATGGGTCTGTTAAATACGCCAAACTGCTTAGCGAATGATCCGATGGACCTAGTGCCTGTTACGTCTGATACAAATGCGGAAGACGTGGACACTGGTGAAGAGTTTGCCCACTTGGCAAGGTGAAACGGAGGAGGCAATTATTCTTTTTCTGAATATTTCCAAGAATCACTGAAGAGACGATGTGATCACAATCTTACAGGAACCAGTGACATCAAAATCCCTCAGTTAAATGAAGCATAATGAGGAAGAGGTTGTCATGGTTCTAGGACTGCCTGATCACTCAAACTCTGCCGGAGCCGATGTCATTCATCCGGGTACAGTTAGACTACTGGCGGAAGTTCCGCATCGCAAGTTATGGCAATTCTTCATAACATTCTTAAATGAAAGATTCCGGATGGTGTGCAGACATTGTGGTTGCTATTTATGAAAAAGATTCGCGAAACGAACAAGAAAACTACAGACAAGGGGACCTGATGAGTGTTGGTGAAAAATGGCTAGGAGAGTTAATCAGGGACAAGATTATTTCGTATTTATTCGGTAACTGTCTTCTAAGCTGCGAATAACACGATTTTCAGGAAGGAAAAGCTTATCTGTTCAGGCTTTAATATGTCATAGTTGAAGCCATATGATTGTTGGACAAAGATGAATAGGTTCTATGTCCTGGATTTCAACAAGGCGTTCGATTTAGTAAATCACCGTTACCTCATTCATAAGTTGACATGGTTTGGCACCCCATACCAGGTGAACGGCTGTGTGGAAGATTTCTTGTGTAGCGGAGTTTAAAAGTGTAATTTGGAAACGGAATTTTCGAAGAAGGCACGGTCAACATTAGTGTTTAACAAGGATCCCTACTAAATCATTTTCTTTCCTAAATCTTATGCTGGTAGAAGTAGCACATCGGTTTCTTAAATGCGACCATCAACTGAAAGTTCTTAAATGCCACATCGCAACGCTGGCTCGGAGTCTTTATAAATACCCGGTCCTCAGGGACTTTACATCATTGAAAGTGTAGACAGTCCCCGAGACTTCGGACTGTTAATCAAGGATGATTTCAAACCCCCAACTAAGTGTACGGCGGACGCTCACAAAGTTAACGTTGTACTAATTAGACTTAAGGGGATACTATCTAACGGTGAACCGGATGTGTTCTCCTCGCTTTACCAACTCACCGGTTGACCGTATATGATGTACTGAGTACGACTGCTGACATACCGTTTATGTAAAGACTTCCAGTACATTGAGATAATACAACAAATTGCGACTCAACTGTTAACTGGTTTCAAATGCAAGTCACATCGGATCAGACTACACAAGTTGTGGACGCACTCCAAAAGAAGGATAGGGATGGGTAGAGATGTTATCGAGAACCTGCGGATTCCTAAAGACACAAACAACATAAATACCATGAACATGTTTGAAATAGTAGGTTAGTATGTTATCGCTGGGGGTCATAGTCTCTAGTCAAAGAGAAAAACTGGGCTCATTTATATTTATTGACCATTTCCTTCAGCCGCAGGGTAGTAAATTCGTGGAAAAAGCTTCCACGTGCATTAGCCCATAGCGATTCCGTGATCTCTTTCAAAATGCGTCTTGGTAGTGTGTGGCTAAAGATCTCTCTAGAACGCATCTCATGTAATGACCAAGACCACAACACGTAGTGGCAGAACAGAGGTGTGTGGTAAAATGAGGGTTCTTCCTTTATCTATTTACATTTTCGCTGACTTGCATAGGACGGATCCTGAATGATTATTTTGGTCTAAAGTTGCAGCCAGTGCTTCAGATTACTTTTACTATAGACGGATGACCAATTGATTATCGTTTCCTCTGAAATTATGCAAGTTGACGTTAGATTACATTTATGGATGTGAATGTACGTGTGCATGATAGAAGGATTAGATGTGTGTATATACTTGAAATTATATATGTGACAGCGTAGTCACCATTGTTGTATACATTGTAGCACAGACATAGATGGTGAAGCAACTCACGTTACTAAGTGCAGAGGATGGAATCGTATACTCTTTACGGTAGTTAATAGCGGCCTAGCTGATGACATCAACCTATTGTTTTGCGTGTGCTCTTCTATATCTTCATGCCCCATGTACAGTAACATTCCGTGTCTCACTCTCGTTTGTTTACAAATTTTCCTATTCTGCGGTCTCAAGTACCTTCCGTGCATTCATGTGATCGTGGTGACCACTCGGCACAAATCAGAAACCTCTGAACAGATGACAAACTATTAAGGCGTTTAAAATCACTGAACCCATAAGGAAAATATTTCGCCTGCGGACAAGGTAACTAGAGTAACGTGTGTTTTCTTCCCATGAACTTATCCATACAGCAACACTTCACCTCACTCCTGAGTCCCAGACAATTTAGCAGTGAGACATAGGTCGAACCCAGCAAACCAAAGGATAAACCCAAAAATTACGTACCGTGAGTAAACAAAGGCAAACTTGACTTTGCTTTGAGCCTAAGATAGCATCATTCCCACGAACGTTTATCTTTTCCAACTCGGTACGCATGTGACTCGTTGCTTTTTCTTGCATTTTTCTTGGGTGACAGATAACCAAAGTAGTTCGTGTTGCTTTAATTGTTACTTCTTGAAGAAGTTTTCTCCTACACTAATACCCGATAATACCGGCCACACAGGTCTGTGGTTGACTACCCGTAGGAATGTGTTGCTTTGGCTGAACTCAGGATGGGAAGATTTGCACTTACCATTGGTGTCGGAAAGCTCCGGATACTGAGATACTTCTGGGGTATTGTTGGACCAGATATTAACATATATAAATTTATATTTTGAAAAAATATAAATAAATATTGTGGTACATGTCCTGGTCTTTCCACGCACGGTCTTCTCAAAAGTCATAGTGACTGTCCTCAGGCTTGCGTTCATTGCTACTTGTCTGTCTCTGTTGTAACCCACTTTACTGATAGTCTGCAGAAGGCGTACAGTTGGTGGCGTGTATTACAGACAACTATTGAAGACTGATTCCAACTTTTGTTCTCCTCTTCTCGTCTATACATATTACGTTACTAATCATGATAAGCTGTTACAAGTGAGAAGCGGATCAATGAAAATCCATAAATCACCCCTTCAGATGAGATATCCACAGCTTTAAGTGCATTTCCCTGGTATTTCGGTGCAACATTTTTAACCGCTCAATCAGCACCAGCTAGTCTCTTTCTGTACACGTTGAATTTAATAATTCGGTCTTGATCAATGGTCAACATGGTTGTTTCTTAACAGCTTGGTCCGAGTTGAATTCCCAGACGTAACAAGGATATACTCCACTGACAAGCTTTAACAAGAGCGAAACTCAAGTCTTGTGCTTCTTTTCGAAACAGGCTTGTTGAGTAGATTCTGAATGTAAAAACTGTGGTCAAATATGAATGCTGTTTAAGTTAAAATAAAATTTTTTTCAAATTCGTGTAATCTATCCCTCAATCTCTGGTCATCAGTCTATGTGACTGTCAGCATACGTCATACATAATCAAAATTTGAGTTGCGTCAACAGTAATACATATATGACGCCTACTTAACGATGTATGAGGTATATATGAATAGCAAAGCTAGATATCAAAGTGTTTAGATTTATCAAAATCCTGAGTGTATAGTGGGAATGATTTGGAATATTGTGAATCACCGATTAGGCCAGTGGCAGCTTGCGCGACACAGTGGGAGGATGGGTTAATGTGAGAATAGTCTTTAATTTGTTTGTTGGATGAGGCTGAACAGGTTTTGCAATAAAACATTCTCTCCGTAGGACAATATGTCGTTTGGCTTGTGTGACAGTTTAATGAAATGAAACGGTGTTCAGTGTGCTGCATGGCATTAGATGGTAATTTGTCTTAATGCACTGCATACATGTGCATAATAATACCTGTATTGTCATTGTGACGGTATTCGTGATCAAAAGCTGTATCAAAGAGTGACCGGAGTAAATCGTTAGTGGTTTCAAAACACGCTTTGCTAACAGAGTTGGAATTACTGACCACGTGGGACGCTGACTGTCAGTTGATGTGTCAAGTAGTGCTGGGATAAACCTAGCCCATATATTTAAACTTCGCCTCATGTTTTAAAGCTTCTAAATTCCCGAGCTCCAAGGTCGTCCAACACTTTCTTATGCGACGTACGTCGTTATGATTTCCGTTTAACAGAAGGTTCGTGTACTTTTGGCCAGCAAAACGTCCCCTTTGCCGCTGACAATTTCGGTCTTACCTTTTCCTTGGTGTTGCACTCCAGTCACTTGTCTCAGTGTACAGTTCTCTAACCTTTTTGCGAGTATCATGTATAAGTCTCTGATTGATGAAAAAGATTTGACTTCCTTAATGAACGAAGAAAATTTGCATGACTAAGAGTCATCAATTTCATCATCTGAATGACACTCAAGGATTGAGTGATGTTGAGGCTCTATTGCTGACGTAACTTCTAGTCCCATAACATTTACTGTGTGCCCCTATCCACTATCGTGTCTTTGCTGGCAGTTATTTGTCTTAGCTGTGACTGCGTGCCTGAACCCGTCCTCGATTTACGGCTACCAATAATGGGAATGAAACAGCTGCTGCCCCAATGTACAATTGACACTCAGCGGTTCGCTGTACCCACAGAAAGATGACATGGAGACGGCATTTCTACCCAAACCTCCGTTATTCAGTGTACTGATGAGGAAGCTTGAGCACACTGTGCTTTAGTCAGCTATCAACTAATTTGGTCGTTGTAGGCGATAAGTGGCTGTTAAATGTATCATCTCTAGCTCTGATACCGAGTAGCGCAGACTATCCTACACGTCCTAACACTCTCAGCTATCGAACGAGCTTACGTTGGAGGAAGAAGTCGAAGACTAAACCTCTATTTTAGGGATTCACTGATTCAGTTAGAGCAAATCAACAGTCCGTACAGGCTTTCGTCTGCACGTCTGTCGTCTAATTGACTCAGTGAAATAATACAGACCAGTCCACCCTAAACCGGATCGATCGAGCAATGTGATGTGAGTCACCTTGATTGCTTCGTCAAGAAATGCGCCTCCTAACACTAATGGCTCACTCATCCACGCACATAAGAATGACGCTGCTGCTTGTAAATGCGAAAATATAGTGTGTACGTCTGCCGAGTCACGTGTTCTCTCTACTGTTGTTACAGCCCTTAAGGCTTACTGGTGACTGCACCGTATAGGACTACAACACTGGCGTAGCGAGGAGGATACAACAGTGCTGCCTCATTTCACCAATAATGTGATTCTGAGGCTATCCGTGATGCACGAAGCAATCAGTAACGATAAGGTACTCGCTTGCCTGATGTTGGTTGTTGATTGGTACTTGGTGGGAAAATTGTAATCAAGGAGCATAGTTATCCGGCACCTTTTTCTACCAGAAAGTCGCAGGCAGCATTTTGTGATGGGTCAACAGAACGACGTGACGTTCATACAGCATTTTGTAAAATTCTTTTACCGCGAATATAATTGCCATTACTGCCATTCCGATTTGTCCGTAATTCTTTTTGCTCCCATTAGTGTCCCGGACACGTGAACTATCGCTTTTTCAGAACCATCCAGGGATCGATGGGATACGACTGCGCCATTAGCGTAATAAGATGCATCTGAGGCTACCACTGTCTCCAAGGTAGGGTTAACGTGGGTTGGAAGTAGATCGGAAGCAATCATAGCCCTAACACGATCGAAGGCATTTTAGCATTCAGCAGAACAGTTCCATACTGTATTCTTTTCTCAAGAGTTGATTTAGTGAGCACCGGATATGGTACATCGCAGTAGTAGTAATGCAGTGTGTGGTAGTGTAGTCGCTCACTGGTCTTAGGGACGACTGCAATTTTCAGACAGCAGTTGAATGAGTTGTTCGATTGATTGTGTCGACATTGGCGAGACCAGGGCGGTGGCCATTTTAGTCGATTATAAATCCCAGATCCTTGATCGACTGCATAAATTTGTTGCATTTTTCTGCACGAGGACGCGGTCGAATTTTTTGTGCTAGTCATCAAGATAGATGCCCATCATAATGATACCCTGGTCACATGCAGCTACTCCTGAGATATCAGTCAGTACCGGGTCCATCGTCTGTTGGAAGATTACGGACGGTGATTTCACTCCAAAATGTAGATGACGATAATCGGAAAATCTCCGATAAGTGCTGGTGGTGAGCAGTTCTCTGAAATTCTCGTGGATCTTAACTTGCGGATAGGTTTCCGTCAGATAGAGTTTGTAAAAGCACTTACCACCACTGAACTTTGCAAACAAGGCTTCAGGGACGGTGTAGTCGTCGTCTCGCCCTCTCAAGCGGCGCACCACGTGACAAGCCTAAGACTAAGTGACGCTCACTGTCCCAACCCGTGAATGCACGCCCACAGATCCACCGAAAACCTTCTTTCAGATCGGAACGCACGCACGCATACGCACGGGGTCACCACCAATTGGAACGCTCCAACTAGATGTGTTTCAGTGCGATCAGTGCACGGGCATGCATAACGCGGTTGGACCCGGATCGGAACAAGGAAAACCAGGACAACTGAACAGGACAGGACACGGTCCGGACGAGCGCCACTGAATTAAGCTTGTACACCGATCTCGCCAATAAAGATACAAACTATTTGATTTAAACTTCTCATTGATTATCGTTGAGATATCATTATTTGTTAGTGGGTACTCAAGCTATCACGGTTAAGAGTTCCACTACAACGAGAAGGAGTTCTTGATGGTCCTATAGCGCGACATTCAATCATGTAGGCAAATGTGCATACAACCGAAAGAGTCATTGGCCTACTTATCAGCATCAATAGGGACTGTTCAGGCAGAGTAATTGACTGGCTGGATAACCCCGGATTTACTGAAGTCCCTCTAACGCTTTGCCCATAATTGCCAAAGCAGCATACGGCACGGGTCGCTTGGATCGAAAAATAGGCTTAACCTCTGGATGTAGACTCAGTACTGTTTCCGTTCTGGGACACCAACCAAATTCTTTTAGGAACACGTCGCCGAATTGGATTTTCAAGTTCTCCGTCTGGTTCTGACGAACGCGATCCCTTTTTCTTATCTGCTGGCAGAGCTTACACCTTCACATATCTGCACAACTGATTGAGTGGCATGCCAAAACTTTCAGGCGCTCAAACCAGTTCACGCCCATAAGATTCATTTTTGAATGTTCGGTAGGGTAAACCGTTCCATTTGCGTGGACATTACAGCGCACGATATCACACTTAGTCTCACCCATCAGTGCTAGATTTTCTCCAGGTGCGTTTTGAGCTGAATGTTCTGTTTTCTTGTATACTTGAAGGCCAATGCTCTTTCACGTTTGTCGCGAAATCAGCATGATATCAGAACCAATGTCAACAAACAAAAACATTCATCTGATTACGGCACTGGTCCCAGAACGTCGCGGTTGTCACAGATGCCAATGCTCGGTTCTTGCATGTACCGAGAACCATTTCATGCCATGCTGCACTCCGAGGTTTCTTGTATTTTCCCCCCGGCTATTTCGTTAATTTTCACTGACACTTACTGTTGATATACCGCGAAGCTGGGGTAAAAGGTGGCCAAAAGAGAATCCAGCTTTGCACACTGTCACTTCGGTTTCCTCCGGTGGTTCCCTGGAAGCGATGGCGGACTTCTGCGTAACAAGGTTGAACAGTAGCATGTCTCCTTGTGCTCGAACGAGCTGTATTTTTGACACTTGTGGTGCTTGAATTGGCAAAACTGCACATACTGCCTATCATCGCATTGCCAGCATGCATTTGGAGACTTCGATGAAGGCACTACATTATGCTTCTTGGTTCTTCGGTTAAGTGGCTGCCACAAAACGGCATAGACTGCAGGTAACCCCGACTGTTCAATCATGGCTGTGTTATGTTTCAAACTGATCAGGCGTTGACACTCGTTTGTCACAGATTGCAATGTTGTGTCAAGATCCCGTTGACGCTTGTTTGGGATTCGGGTACGAATGTCGGTATCTCGAGCTGATTGTAGATTACAGACTAATAATGAACACTTGAACTGATCCACCGTCAAAGTCTGCAGCCTGGATTTTTTACATTCTCGGTTCACCGCACCTGAGTAAGTGGCAAAATAATCGTGCTCATTTTTCACCGAATTGAGGCACTGATACCGGATGCCGAACAAGGATAACTGCTCTCAGAGTATGGTCGTCGGCGTCTTCTGTGTTTCTTCTAGCATGAGATTAAGAGGATGAAATCAGTTTATTTCGAAGATTATTTGGTATTGAGTTTTCGAAGAGGTAATCGCACCATACCCGTATCGTCCATGCCATCCAACTTCAATCGGAAGACATCTTCGTATCGGCTGAACCATGATTCGAAAGCTTTAACATCATAAAAAATTCGTTGATGTTGTCCTTGGTGGTGCTCACCGTAGAACCCTGTTTGAGGTTCGAATTTACTGACATCATGGATAAACCGTGCGTCAAATTTTTGATCAAAATCCGTTGAGCCGCACCGAATTGGGTCTGTTGCTGCTACAGGATTAGTTTCAATTCCTCCACTGCAATTGTCGTTATTCGCGCAGGTTACTTATATAACGCCCGAAGTAGTCAGTCATTGGATGGTTCCTTCCATTACACAGTCAGTCATCTGACCGAAAACCGAGAAGCAAAAAAGACGTGGCAACACCGTTTATTGTAAAAATGTGTCATAATTAAGCCACAAGAGCTCTGAATTCATATGGCGAAACGATTAGCATACATGGTCGACGAGACGCAGAGCAGTTCAGACGAGACGATTACATATGGCAGTCGGACGCAGAGCGAGTAAGAAGAGATTGTCACAATGACTGTCGGGGCATTAGAACTAGCCACATTACAGTTCAGATAGTGCACAGGCTTTCGACTGCACGTCTACCATCTGACTGGCTCAGTGGAATGAAAAAGATCAATCCACCCTAAGCCGGATCGATCGACCGATATGACCTGAGTCGCCTTGACTGTTTCATTAGGAAATGCACTTTCGAACAGCCGACCAGCAGTCACAACGAAATAAGTGCAAACAGGGTTCAACATGGCCAGTTGAAATTATAACGAGTACCAAGAACAAAGAAAAACAGTTATCTCATTCATGCCTTTAGTAAGTAAGAATCATAGTATGTGTTGACACGATTTTCCGATGGGAGACTCACGAACTCACACAGAGGGACATTGTAGTGAATAATAATTCTGTGAGATAGAAGTCCGAAGTCGAGGCGTGTAATACTTCTTGTGGTGACCTTAATAATGTTTTCAGCCATTTCGGTGAACAATTTGATGTCAAGATTCATATAAGACATGTTTAAGACTCGTGGCCAGTCTGATAGTCGTTTGTTCGTTCTGTTGAACGGGCAGTATTTATTTTATATGTTAATTGACATGAACCTCTGAGTTTAGTCATTTCGTAGTCTTAAACAAACCAGACGAATCATCTGGAATCCTTTCTTGCCTATGCACGGAAAGGTTCGTTTTGTTGTACCAAGAGTTGAAAGCCCTTATTCGCAACCAATTATTATTGATAGAGTAAGGCTGAATTAGATGTTTATCGGATATCCATGTCTATCTTCAAATCAGTTTTGTTAATGCCTATAATACCCTATGAACTGAAAACAACACAATATTTCTGCAGGTGCGTACCCGTTGTAAACCCTCCTAAACGATACGCTGGTTCGATCTCGATATAATGGTGCGCTCGATAAAATCGGATTCATGTCCCGGTAATAATTCACATGGAAATGTCGGTCCCGAACAGTACTGCGACTGTCCCCGTGTTCGCTCCCAGAAAAGGTGCGTTCAAAATAAAAAGCCTTGTTCCGCTCCAAAACGGGGTGCGGCTAAGGCGGCAAGTACGAGGTATTTATAGGGCGCGTAATGATCATACATTCCCAAGACATCAAGAGAACAGTCGCCGGGAAAAAAGCAGTTAGGATCGTAAATAAGCATAGCAGTATAACAAGTCTCAACCGATTTGAACAGTTCCGCTAAGTAAGATTGAGTCAATAGTTTTTTCTTTCTCACGACGAAGGCGCCTTGGGATTGTAATAGGGTGGACACCCTAACAGTACCGAACAGCATTTTCCTGCTAGGGTTCACTGGTGGCTTTTTGGTGATCCATTTGACTCACTGGTTAAATCTGCTTGACCATGCTTGACGCGATGAAATATGGATTGTTTTCAACGCATATTTTAAAATATCCTCGCCTAGCCGTCAGCGCTCATCAGAAACTTATCGAGAATGAAGATAGAACTATCCAGTAAATCTCAACCAGTCAGAAATTTCGTTGACAAAAATTGAACGCCGCTCACAGTTGGGCACAGGTGTCACCTCATTATATTCTTTCAGCTGGCATCCTTTCGGACACTTCTGATTGGAACGTTTGTCACGCAGGCAAGGGGCTGTCAGAGGTGTGTTCCCGTTATGTTTACACTACTGTTCTATCGTGAGTAACCACGATATCAGGACGATTTTGTCATTTCGGTCTGCGGTGATGCAATATTTCGCACTTTCTGGGCTAACTTGTGGCCTTTCAGATGACCGATTGTATTCATATGTACAAAATAATTCAACGTTTCTTTCAAGCAATCAGCAAACAAGTACATAAGCTGGCATGACACAAGATCAAGTTAACAAGAGCCACGCGACAGAACACAATATACAGCCCAATACGGTTTTAAATAAGTTGCCTGATTTATTGACGACCAATGTAGAAAGTTGGCGAGTCAGGTGCGGTCCAGTTGTGAAAACTCTGGTAGTCCGTTAGATTCGAACCACTAATGAAAACTGCGTGACCTCACACGGTGTCTTTCCGGCTAGCTGAGCGACGAGGCTATGATGGTAGCCTAAAATTTCCTCTTTGTTCAAGGTTAACAAACCATTTCGCTGTCACATAACTCACTCTTGTAGTCGTCTGTCTGTGTACTAGACAAAACAGACTGAAGGAAACACCATTCAACATTAAAAAGAATGTTTTAGGTTTCAGACAAAAATTACAAGTATATGGACGCTGCAACCTGATGTTAACAATTTTCAGGTTAGTGAAATCAACAGACTAATTGGCTTAATTGTTCTGGTTGTTTTATCTCTAACACGTTCAAACAGAAAGTTATGGTGTCTATATTCACACATGCGGGGTTTCTCACTGCTCCGATCAACTGCCGGTGGGCTATAATGAAGCAACATCTGCAATCGTTAAGGGTACATAAGTAAAACAAGCAGTGATACCTAATCCGCGTAAAATCTACAGAACCGCCATTTCAGATAAAGATACGTTGTGTCGATATTAGATGACCGGACGAAGTTTCTGCGAATAAAAGAAATGGACAGTGTCACCAAAACAGAAAACCACACACGCGATATCTCCAGTTGTTCTTTTGAATGTGGATTACTGGTTAGGTAACGTATATATCGCTTAAACCGTGTGGATAGTCGATACCCCGTTTGCATGGTTTGCGGAAAACGTAAAAGTATGGGATTCTGCTTGAGCTCACTTTGGCAATAACAGACTTCCCGAATCACAAGTTGGTACGCTGGTCAGTCACTATTCTAACTCCACTAAAGCGACATTTTTGAGTACACTTCATCAAATATTCTGGTGAACTGATCATTGGCCTAAACGAAATCAAGCTTTTTAAGGAACTTATATGTTCTGTAGACACTCAAGCACTGTTCACAAGTGTTCTGCTGCATGAAACTATTAACCATATTTATGAGCTCGTCGAAATAAACCACTTCACGCTGCTACTGCCGACCGACATAGCGAATGAAACTTTGCCTCTCTGCATTCCAAATGCCAGGTTTCGTTTTACCGAGCAGTCCTATCAACAAGTAGATAAAATAGCCAGTGGAAATCCACTAAGTTCCGTCTTAGTTGACTTTTTCATGCTAAAAATTGAGCAGCAGCTAGCTACAGAACTAAAGGGCTTGACAAACTACTGTAGTGTGGAGGAACAATCGCACTACACTGCTCACTTCACTGCTAGTCAGCAATGAAGCAGGAGCATGGATTTTGGCATTGAAATAGCCGGGGAAAAAATACAAGAAACCTCGGAGTACAGCATGGCATGAAATGGTTCTCGGTACATGCAAGAACCGAGCATTGGCATCTGTGACAACCGCGACGTTCTGGGACCAGTGCCGTAATCAGATGAATGTTTTTGTTTGTTGTCATGCTGAAACGCATAACCCACTTGTTGGTTTTCGGAATAAATAATCCTCGCGCCATCTGTGTTCTCGGCTCACAACACTACAAGTGTTACTTCGATGATGCATTAATATTCAATCGACTTAAACAAGTAATAGATAATTCGGTGCAACACATAAATAGTGATCATTTTAGTCTAGAGGTTGCATGTGAGTCTGAGGCCAACGATTGCCTATAATTTTTAGACATACTTACAAAGCCGGAGAATACAGCTCGATTTGGGAAGCTATCCAAAAGAAATCCAAGTAGTCCGGTCAATATACAAACCTCAACGACTTCACATCTCTCTGACGTAAACCAACACTAGTGAATACACTGTTCACGCGAACAAGGTGAATCCGTACTCACAACAGTCTTGCGGAAGAACTCGACTTGATCACGTCTGTATTACAATCAAATGGTTATCCGCAGAAGGTTTATAGCACAGCATAGCAGTCAAAGGACGCTATCCAAAGAGGTGATCACTGTTGGAAAATGATCTACCCAGAGCCACTTTTAAAGAGTGATTACATCGTGCTTCAAACAAAACAACGGTTGGCAGATTTAAGTTAAGAAATATATTTAATACAGCCAAACTTCGTGTAATCGCTGGGACTCAAAAACCACAAAAGTCTCCATTAGAAAGCGATCAGTCTACCGGTGCCAATTTCTCATTGTGTTTACCACTCCATATGTAACCAAGAATAAAGTTGCATGAGCAAATCTGTAACGTGATTGATCTTCTGAATGAAGGAACGTTGACCTAAATTTGTGCAGAGGTCCCTGTGGCCTGGGAACTTCAACGTTACTGAAACACAAACAGCTAGTCCTCTCATTCGTTAAACATGTGCTGTCGATCCAGCTCGTGTATTCAGAATCCGGTTATTTCACTCCAATCCATTATTCTCACTGTCTGAACTCAGTTGACTCAAGTCAGCTATGTGTATTCAGGAGCAATTGGTCATGAACCAGACCCTTCACTGAACATAATGACTAATCCTAACCTGGCTGACTGATTATCCAACGCCTTAACTGTTTACCATAAAAACTGGTTTATATTGTCTTGAACTTGGTACTGACGATTCGGTACAAGGTACCTGCATCGACCACTTCTTGCGTTCTGATTGTTTGTGGAAACTTAATCAAAACTACCAAATATTATAGAACTTCATTTATATTTCATTTACTGTTGAAAGATACGTTTTCATTAACTGTAGTTAACAGAACGGGAGCTTATGACATAGAAAACTTGTTTTATTTTCAGTATACTGCCTCACTCGCAAATCAGAAAGAGGAGCTTCTATGTTCTGTTTTAATGACAGAATCAGTTAGATTTCCTGCAGCTAATGAAACGTTTGCACCGATAAGAGAGAAAGACTGTATGAAATCAGGGCCAGGCAGCGTATGCCAAAGGGGTTGACAGATGCTTTACTGCACCCGCTTGTGAATGACACTCAGCGAATGCAAAACTTCACGTCGTCCATCGTAAGGCCCTTGCTGACCTGAGGTCGTTGTACTCATTGATACATACAGCCCCAAAACAGTGAAATATTATGAAATCTTGTTGATCAGCCGTCGATTGCCCGCTCTGTTTGCTCGGATACGATTGAAAATCTATATCCATCTGGTTTTTATATAACTGCAAGCTCTGATCAGGAGAGATTTGTACTTGTTTGTTCGTTTGCTATTGACATGCATGCGTAAAAAATTAATTCATGTCACAGTTTGTTTTCTGGTTTATCTATTCAGATTCTTCACACAGGTTCCTTGTTCCAGATTTACTGTCTAAATTTAACCCGGGGGCGTGGAAATTTGAAAATATACCCTTAGTGATTCAGTACATTGCTTACCAAGCCCATAAGCACATCGAACGATAAATGTATAGACTGGTCTTGTTGTCTTATCATAATAGACCTTCTTTCAGGATGTACATCTCAGTGATCTTCCCTGGTTGATGATGAGAAACTATCGTCCTACCGAGAAGAATCCCACCATAACATTATTGCCATTGAGGTTTCTGTTCGATGGGAGTTTTGGTTACTGGGATGACATTCCCGGAAGGTGTGTTGGCTGCCGGAATATAGGGTTTCCTTCTATCGATAATCCAGGGGATAATTTTAATCACAATGGAGCATTATTCTGGTTTCAATTATTTTGGAAAAATACCTAAGGATTATGACAGTTTAAAGCCATACTGATGAGCTATCCTAATTCACAGATTTGCGTTACTCTACTGTTTTTCATACATCATGCCAACAGCTAGTCTCACCCTATACCGTGCAGGTCAAAAACCAGGAAGAAAACAACTTACACGGGTTATGCATGCAACCTTCTAATTTTGTTTCGCTCCATTAATTTAGTGCAATGAATGCTTTTTGTACGGTTTTAACGATGTTGAAGTATGATACTAAATCCGGGTACTTGGTTTTCATAAACACTTCAGGGAAGTATTGCTTACTTCCCCGAGGATACAGACACTCTTCACCCCTACAGTGGTTTACTGTGCAACAAAAACCGGATTTCCGCGAACAAGGACCACATGTGGACATTCCCCTCTTATCGGTTACTATGGTTTCGTTTACAATAATGAGTCCGTGTAAGTCTGCGTGAGCGCATACATGCGAATCAGCGTACGTGGTTAGACTCATTATAGTGATATGTCAAGTGTCCAGAAGTGTTGAACCAAAAGCGGTTGCGCTTGGTCGGACCACTAAAATCCTGTGAACAATTATCCATCCGTAATGACAAGTGGAGGACAAACAGTTTACGCGTATATTATTCCGCACCGGTAATTGTTATGTTTTTGAGCGGGAAGATACAAATTGAGTAGATAGAATTATTAAATCTGTAACCCTAAAAATAAACACACTTGACGTACAAAGCAGTCGGCGGGTTACATTTATTGCTTGGTCATAAAGTTGGATACAGCACATAAGCAATTCGAATTAACAATCCACTCTGGACACTAATTGCTTCAGTTACTTGGGTTTGACATTTAGGAAACCACTGTGTAGCGATCGGTACTGGCCAGATTTCATTTAGAAAGCCAAGCCAATGTAGGTTAAACCTCAGACTGAATACTCAGACAGTGTCAGATATGTGGCCAAAGATTCAACGCGATAGCTTGATAATTATGGACATTGAAGCCGAACAGTTTGGCAGAGCAAACGTGCTCTAGTGAGGAGCTTCAATAAACCGAGATTCACTTTTGGGTTCTTCATTCTGAGGAGGTTAGCTCGAAGTGGTTTTTGTTTTATTTAAATTTATTTGCTGTGGTTATAAATGAGCAAATTACTTAGTTACCAGCAGGTGTTGCACTGCGGTTTCTATATGCCTTATGGAATGAGTCGACCTACTGCAATACGTAAGTCAAGATTTGAGTTCTGTGATACTGCGTCTGCCTACTTTTTTCTCATAGCACAGCCTTCACACAAGCCTCACACACTTTGTGCTCGACCGAATGACTACGCTTTTATGCCAGGTTATCGAGGATAATTCCACTTTTCTCAGCAGTTCGAATGAAGGCTGGTTACTCGTGGACTACAGTAACTATGGTTAAATGTTATCAGTTTGAGATCAGGAAAATTTCATTATAGAGGCGAAATCCCAGGGTTTTCTATTCGAACATGTGCAATTTCGTCTAGTGTTCAGTACCATGTTTGCTGCTGTGAGACAAACTGTTTCAAACGTGAACCGCTTCGCCCAAAGATGCTCGATTAATCAGTTTCAGGTGATATTCTCAAGCTGATTGAGTCTTCCAAATGAGCTACACGTTTCATGACACCATCAACGTGGTGTGATTTTTCATGGACTCATGTTTACACGTTTTAGTTTTCACGATTGTAGAGCCGAGAAATTTCCATTCTGGTTTCCAAGGCTAAAAATGGAAGTCTAGTTACTTTGACTTCTCTGTGTGAATTCCAGTGAGTTGATAACTGTTGGCATATCTTTGAGACTGAATATACACAGATTTTCACAGCCTCACCAAAGTTTTTACTAACGGTTTTCTGGTTTGTGATGGAAGGCGATCAATTTTTGGTGTCACGGGTGTCTAGTCTATCAAAATGAGGTGATTGTTGGTGTAGGGACTAGAAAAAACATGTTAACCGATTGCCTTACCCCAGTGAGTCAATTTTTCAAATGCGACATTGCAAACGTTTCTGAAAACTGAGGCTTTTGCAATCACATTGGAGGATGTTTTGATTATCTTGTGGTTAACAAGTTTTCTCACAACAGATCCAGATCGTTCCGCCTCGTCCATCAATGTACGTTCCTTCCTATACCACTGGTGAATTACATTTGTTTGTTGTTTCCGTACAATACCACCGATGTTGTATACCACAGGTTTTAACAAGCAAAGGGCCCTCAGTCGCCTCGCTGTCATAATTTAATTTCCAGTAAGTTACTACTCATGAGAATTCCGTGCATTCTATCATTACTAGTCCTAAAAGAGAAGTTCTGTTGTAGCTGCCACCAAATTTATACGCTGGTTCAGTTGAACAATACGTAATTGATCGTCGCCTGAGCATTCAGATAAGCTTCTCTGCTAGCCCATGTAGAAAGAAGCACTAGGCCCGAGTTTGTCTTATTTAATCACATTATTAGTGCACGGTTCCGTCCGGATCGAGAGTTGCACTACGGCTCTTGTGTTTGTGAGACAAGCGGGCTAAACATAACACCAGTAAGCTCCTGTTAAGCATGACCGATTAGTCATATCCAAACTTTTAACCACAAAGCTGCCCGATCAGTTTGAATAGAGAATAAACAGTATCACTCTGTTACTGCGCACTCCAGTAGTACTTGAGCATTATGACCATCCTGCTGTTTGAAGTTCTCTGTAGCCACGTTTCACGGAATACAAAGCTTCGACCTACAGCTGGGTTGTTGAGTATTTACGCAAGTATTCGTGATATTTGTCGCTACCGTTGTCTGATTCTCTTCACACTGAACATTGACTGAAAACCAATTGTGAGACATAACCTCTTAAAGCATTGTTACACAGGAGAAGACCGACATTCCCTCTTAAAGTTTCTTGTGCTTTAATGACCATTTTGTGATTCGTCCTGTTATCCAACGTGTGTTTTTAGTTGACTTATATTCAGGTTAGTTAAATATTGATCGTCTGATACACATTATGAGGTAAAAATAAAGCGAACTAATCGAACCTACTTGATAAATGTTGACTTATAATTTAATCACGAACATCAAAATGGACCCCTCGATAATTTTCTTCCGAAGTTTGGAAGTACCTCCGTCTACATTACTGTCTCAAGATTTCTGCAAAATATATGGCGTTTAAAATTACTGGACCACCTTTATATTGACTTGAAGTTTCTTTCAATTCATATATCGATTTTACTTTTTCCGTTAAGTATCAGTGAAGACATTTAGTCAGAAGAATGTACCAACAGTGATGACCAATGGGAAGGGTAGACATTTAACTGTTGATAAGCTTTCCACGTTGCCCAAATAATTTAAATGTCGGCATCCTTTAACGGCACAGTTATCCTTAGTCAAGCGATGCTGTTAGAAACATTGTTCCTAAACTATGCAATGCTATAACTTCTCTGAATAAATAAAACTTTGTGGGACATGAACGGTGTGTCCATTTCTAATGCAGAATTAGAGGGTGTGCATAACAGTTGTCACTAGATAAAGCCCGGCCGAGATGTTCGACGCTCGGGAACGGAAGGTTGGTGTTCGAATTCGGCTGAAGTAAGTTATCGACATGATAACAATTTGCAATCAGCCATGGAAACATTGTTAGACCAGTTGGATAAGTGAATGTACGTTTTCGTTCTTCAGTGCATCACAACACAGTAGATATGTTGTAACCTAGAGCGGGCAATGTGACATTCCATCAACGCGTGTTTGGGAAGTGTACAAGTTCTCAACTGAATTAGTGAAAAGGCCGAGTCTTCGCTGACCGGATAATTTACTCCGTATGCCGACGGAGTGTCTGCCGCACCGTACATTATTCAATGTGATTTCGAATGGTTGGAAGACACCACGGAGAAGCAAGGCGATGAAGTGGTCAGTGGCTATGATGGCTTTGATCACCCCAGTGAGCGGAGCTGGTTGGTATCGCCTATCTGGTTTGAAAGTTCGTGATCATTTATATCGGTGGCTGGAAACCCACTGCGATGTGGCGAGCGCTGGCAAGCTTGTATCCTTAAACTTGTTGGCTCAGCTGTTTCGAGAAATACAGTTGTTTTGTTCACTTAGTTTCTTTCTCTTCCTTTTTCTTCGCCCTATATTTTTATCCTGTAACTCCATTGACTGCCATCAGGACCAATGGCACCTCATGTCGCTCTACCCATGGGTACGGTTCGATGGCAAAAATGTTGATGAAATTACGTTCCAACATACAGATGAATCTCATGTTTCAAGTGGTATTACACGACGAGCTGTTGCAGGGAACTTCATAGTGTTGAAGACCAGGATGATTAGTGAAAACAACCTGTCAGGAATGATAAATATAAGTAAATTAATGTTGTAATAGGTTTAATGATTCTGCATGAACAACCCGTTACAATGATACCGCGATGTTGATTGTAATTCCGACTAATACTTTATGATTCTGTGTTCACATTTCTCAATTTGAGGGCGTTTACGACTGTAGTTTACCTGGAACTGCATCAATCCTAAAATCAATACTACAAGGAACCTTTTTCTATCATGGGATCAATCATGCTGCAAGAACAACAGAGCCGAGGTGCTTTGCGCGATCAGTGAACGGCAACATATAGCGGAATAAAGAAACTACTATTTAGACGGTGTCGACCACCTTCATATATCCGGCATGTAAGATCCGCTTAAATCTAGTTGCGTTTAGGTATCAGTCGCAATTTGCGTAAAGTTTGGATATACTATTGAGTACAGTTGGAAAAACCATCAAGCACGCTGGAGAAGTTTGATTCACCCTATATTAAAGGGTAGTCTACATTGGCTATATCGTTTTCCCGATGTTAACCGTGGAAGTAACTGTGATGCCGTGCCACAAACCGATGTTCTGTGTAAAAGTGATCAACTGAATTGTTTACTGAGGTAAACGCCTTTCAATGATGAATGCTTTTTACTTTTTTGACAGGTTCACTTTTTCGCATGTATTGTACAAACATTATATTCAAGTTTTCTTCAGAGGCAATTGATCACATTTTAGAAAAATCAGTTTTTACTGCTGGCCTAGTGATGACAGTATGATAAACGAAACTGTATTTTAGATTTACTTTCCACTAATTCAGAGCTACTTTCTAAGCACTGTTGACCAGTCTGCGAGTTATCCTACAAAATTATAGTTTGGTCAAGATGATGTACAGTATGGTCAAATGTACAGTTCCGCAACAACATAAAGCTCTCTTACGACCTGCAATCACTTCAGAGACATAATACACGTTCTCTTCGGTTTATCATATTCCTGACAAATTCTTGAGCTATCACCACTATCCGAAAACTGTGGTTCCAATCTATGCTGGCTTACATGGTGTGTATTTCCGACTGTAAATTACTGCTTTCACACGTGGCCAATGAACGGTATCAGAAACATATTGTGTTATTCTCTGGACTTTATGCTAGTGTGCCGCTCGCCGACCAAATACAGATCTTACTATTTTCACTGCGTGACAATGAGTCAGTGACTTCCACGACAGTGTGACATCAGAGGTGTACTTCTGTGATCGATCGGATGAGTTGAATCAAGTGTTGATGCCCTACTGGATGACTACGGAAGATTACCATGCCCAGATGCAGTGAGACTTGGCAAGCTGTTACATTGTTCTGAATGAGAAAATCAAGGCGTTGGACCGTCTATCCTTCAGAGATTTACCGAAGCAAGGTGGGAATGTGAAAACCACGCAACCATGCAACTAGAGTTATAGGACGAAAATGGCAACGAACGAAAAAGAACGACTACGGAAAGGGACTAGCGGCGTTTGCAGCGATTACTTCAATTCGTTCAACCTCAAAATCCACTTGAGGAGGGTAAACAGAATTGTGGAGACCAGTAACAGTGTACACGAAACAATGAACGTTAGAAACGGTCCTGTTCTAGTGAAAAGTTGTGACCAAAAAACTGTCGACCATTAATCTAGACATTCTCATCAGCTGGAGAAAATTTTGTCGACTGATGCATATCTGCATGCAACTGAATCCAGTTACTTATCCGCGCTCAAATCAGGTAAATGTTTAAATCATAGATTGATCACACTCCGAACGTTTGTTTCCCATTGCGCCCATTTAACCGATGATAAGTTTGTAGGCTGAGTGTGAGGACAATTAGGTA
Source organism: Paragonimus heterotremus (assembly GCA_013368495.1). Taxonomy (NCBI): domain Eukaryota; kingdom Metazoa; phylum Platyhelminthes; class Trematoda; order Plagiorchiida; family Troglotrematidae; genus Paragonimus; species Paragonimus heterotremus. The sequence continues at coordinate 44,410 of LUCH01003564.1, forward strand.
GGAAATAAACTAGTCGAATGCAGGTGCTTTTCACGGACGTAATTTGTGTCGGCAATCGATCGGTGTTTAACTCAAGTTCCAACCTCGTTTGGTTAGCACTAGGAATGCTGATGAGTGCACTGCCAAAACGTTGACTGTGTGTGGATGACACGTGAAAGGGGTCACAGACCGTGAGTGTTCGTCCAGGAGCGGCGTTCAATTAAAAACCACCAACAGGGAACACAGGAGGTTGCTGAAACTTACTGGAGTTGTACCTCACGCCAGGATGTCAATTTTGTCAATTAGCGGTCTCCTTAAAAAGACCGAGGGTGACTGAACTTTGATGGTCCGGGTGCAGATGACATCTGGAGCGAGATTAACAAATGATCTCCCAACTATCTTTGCAGTGGGAGAATTTCTTTAACCGGATGGGTTTACTGGATACAAGCATCAAATAAACAAGCTTTTGACATTTAGCATAACAATCATGAATCTAAATCCTGGTTTCCTTTGACGGACAGGTCAAGTGGAGTTGGAGGTGTTTGAGGCAAATAGTGATATAAACTGTTGGACGAAAAAATGGACATAGACAGTTAACACCAGCCAGCTGACTTCACCATCACATTCAGTGATTCGATTATTGGTACGCAGGTGCTAAACCGACAACCCAAGTTTCCCGGGTCCGTACAATCCTTTTTCGGGTATCACACGGGCGTCTGGTTTACAGAAATACAGTCATGGATAATTTGGTGTAGTATCGTTTTTTTCTAGATACGGTGTCAATGTGGGACTAACAGAAATGAGAAAAAGTTAAAACTGTTCGTACACCTACTACTTTCCCCAGAGAGGTAAACGTTTAACAAGGCCTCAAATTTGCATCCTAGAACAAGCACTAACGATAATAGGCGGAATATTATTCTAATGAGCGGCCACCGAGTGACAGAAAGAAGTTTTGTCTGACAAGTGTTTGAAGTCTAGGATTTAGGGCCGAAACCCGTAAGTCATGTCCCGGTGACTTAGTAGTTACTTTGTCGCAGCCCGCTGTACACGCTTGAATGCATTGATGTCTTTCTTTCATCCAGAATAAGCGTCTGCATTGACGTATTCAAGCGACAGTCTGACATAAAACCTGTAAACAGTCCGAAAAGCCTTCTTATGAGTTCGAAAGAACGTCACGTTAATCATGCCCAGTACAGCGAATCATTTTTTGAATGTTTTATTGTGATGGAATGAGGAGAACAACTTGGACGATGGACATATACACAGATCATTATTAGGATCCACCCTGACAACATGCATTTCTGTTTGTGCATGATTTATTTCGAAGACGTTGACGGAATCGCGACCAAGAGATATGTGTGCACATTTATTGTTGTTAATGGAAAAATGCCACTCCACTGACCATTGCTTAACTGCAACAATGTCAGCATATAAAGGGTTGAGATCATGGGAATTCCAGATATTTAAGTCACCCGTATAAAGAAGCGAATGACTGGAAATCCTCTTCGGCGAATCATTGATGCACATCAGAAACAGCAGTGGACCAAGGGAGAAGCTTTATTGTACACCCGCTAAGATAGGTGCGTGAGGGGAGAGATCAGAGCAGACTTTATCAAGAAAGACTTTGTCTACTGGTGAGTAGTAGGGGATTTTGATTTTCATATAGATTGAACATCACCCACAATCGATCGCAGCAGACGTATTCCCATAGAATTTCCAATCGGCCCCTTTCGAACTGCAGATGCACTAGACTCGAGTTTCGCTCTTATTAGAGCTCGTCAGTAATGCATATGATCGCCATGAAATGGTTTGACAAGTACAGAAAACGCTGATTTCAGTATTCCTGGATGAATCTGGTCCGGGTCCACTGAACTACAGGGGTAAGCGAATCGTGAATATCTGGCACTGGGAATTATGCACATAAAAGAGGCTGCTTAAATTCCTGTGGAGGTAGCCACTGGGAAGAAGGTGATAAGTCACAGTTACACACGGCTGTCAAAAAGTTCACTATTCCTTCTCGGCACAGGGGACCTGGAAGAGTCCAGTGCCAGCTTGCTTGGGGTTTATGACAAATCAGCCTCCTCTAAAGCGCGTTTTATACTTCCGTAATCTGAAACATCTAAAGTGGCGTCCACGTAGAACTGCATGAAGTGATTTCTGTTACTGTCAACGTTGCCCGGTTGAAGTTGTGAGCCAAATGTTTCTCTGCAGGTTGCGGTACCTAGTAACAAAGGAAATCAAGAACCAGGACCAAAAGATCAATGTAGCCTAAGGGAACCTCCATGGTAACTTCACCAACGTGGACTTTCATATATGAGTACGAGATCCAACAAGGTAGAGACCCGCGCTGGACGATTCCTCATCGCGGAATTTATGTGTTGTATCCAAACTTTTTTGTTGCATAAATGATGCCGGAGTTGAGTCAAAACAATCTTCTGGAGCTTGTTGAGAATGTTATGCCCAAAATGCTTTTGGAACTTTAAACTTAATCACGACAAGCAAATGAGAGGAATCCTGATTGGGGGTAAATGTGCTCAAATGAGACAGAAGAGCCTCATCGTCCAAGGGTGAGTTTGAGGGTGAGTGGTTGATAACTCACAATAGCAGCGAGTTGCGGCTACGGAGCTTTATTTGTAACCACCTAATATCGCACATGTGGAGGAAATATTGCCACTGAGTTCAAAAGGAGGGGGTAACTTAAGACTTACGTCGACAACGAATACTTCCATTGGTGTTCTTTAACAGTCATCACGGTAAACTGAATAATCGGGTATAATACTCCACTATCACTGATTTCTGGTACCAACCATGTTTCCATGAGAGTCACAATGTGAGGATGCTTGTCATATACCTTCTGTGTTAGTTTTGGAAGTTTATTCACCAGGCTAAAACAACTGGTATAGATACAACTTAGGGCCATATAATCATAGAGTGACCCCAGAAAAGAAACATAAGGGGACTGAGAAATGGTGCCATACTTCCCCAAGGAATGAGAAGAGGGGTCAGTGGCGATGTGTAAGCTTTGCCGGGCTCATTGGTTGCAACTCGGTGCCTTCTTTGACGTGGTGGCGACTCCCGAGTACGTAGGTGTGGCTGACGATTTGAGTGTAACTGACCAGTTGCACGACATGTTTGAGTGCCACGCTTGGTGTCTCTCCGTATAACCACTTTCTGCGATTGTTGTATGGATGCCCTTTGCCTTGATTGTAGTATGTATTGGCGGTATTCTGGGAGCATTGCTTCTTCATGGTACATCCCGTGATTGTCCACTTTGCAAGAACCCTGTAAAAGACATCCTTTTGGTCGGCACAGCGCTTCCGTTTTCTTTGCGCTAGGACCTGTTCAGCGCTGACTGAAGTTCAGCCACCTGACTACCTTGCACGGTGGCTGACCCAAAATTCCTTCTTTTACTCTCTGCATACGAGAGTTGTTTGTCTTGTGACGTTTGGTGGACTCCCTGTCAGATTGTGGGCTAGGAATACCAGGTGCTGGTACTTCCACTGCCTGTTCACTTGCGGAACTCAAGGGCGAACCCACTATGGAGGACTCAGGGTACATGTATGGAGTGGCGGCTTCGAGTGTTTTAGCCTTATCATCAAACGCTTCCAAAGGCAGAGCTTCTCAGATGTTATCCGATTCGCCATTACTGGTTCCTTTAATGTACCGTACGTCGGAAACCTCGGAAGACGGTGGAAGTGTCTCAGGAACTGGGATGGACTTTGTTCTACTGAATGAAATTCTCAGTTTTCGCGGTTCAACAGCTTTATCGCGGATCAAGCCTTTGAAGTTAGGAGAGTAACGTTTCTGCCTACTTGTTCTTGAGATAATTTAATCTGGACTCAGTGCCTAGGAGAGGGTTTTATCTTTTATAGTTTTGATCTTTTTGGCTGTTAGGGCAACATGCAGCTGTTAAGCCAACATGAAAAGGTCGTTTTTATTACGTAGGTTCTGGATATTATCAAACGAGTGCTGCATTCACTTTTATTGGTGAGAACTGTTGTCGCATCTCTCACTGGTTGCACAGAGTTTTATAGCTCCCTTGTCGGTTACCAGTGAAGGACATGTGGCACAGAGCACACTGAAATTGACCACCGTTCCTTGCAGCTGGATAACCACAGAAGTCAACGTCTTATTCAAGGAACTGCTGAGTTGCACGAGATGTGCCTCCAGTGATTTAGTGATCCACGTCTCAGCGTCACTCACCAGCTTCTGCAAACTGCCCGAATCGAGTACACTTCCACAACACAGGATAGGGAATATACTTCCAAAGCTGTATGACACACAGGCAAATTCGAGGTCGTTCCGCTCTAACGTCGCGTATTGTTCCGCTGTAATTCCACTGCAATTGATGTAGAACGATCCATGCTAAGAAATGCACTCCATCTTGAGAACCACCTTAGTGGAACAAACCGGACGGCCACGAAAGCGGACAAGAGGTGCACTCGTCATTAGAAGTGGATTATAAGCTCAAACTACCATTGTTCGAAACAAGCAGTAAGCCACAATTGAGAGCAAGAAGATGGTAAAAATAACGCACTTCACGATGAAATCACAGATTCAAGTTTAAATGGATACAAGATAGCTGAACGAACTCGGCCGTCAATTTCCATGGTATAACTGCGAGAAACGATACTGATTTGTCAATATAACTGATTTAATCGGAAAACGACAAAATACAAACCTATGCTAAATTCGCACTGGCAACTCGCTGAACTTTCTTGTGTGCTGTGGTTGAATATCCGCTCACTCAGACAGAACGAAGCTGATGTTACACAGCTCTCCATAACGTCCATGTACATAACATGCTGATCAACATTAAGTTCACTCAGTCACAGTTCCAGTCGACTGAACAGAGTGGTTTTGGCATACGCACAGTCAAAGACCAAAAAATAGCCGCCTGAAAGTGGATGTACACAACCTCACGAATGTGGTTCGTGTCGTTTTGCCGATACTAACTGACTTTACAAGAATATAAAAAAAATGCATTTCTTATCAGTGTGCACTGAGAGCTGAAAATCAACATGTCAGTCAACTCGCTCAAATGTGTACTGGACACTTAAGTTGAACTGTATCAGTGGGGTTATTCTTCCGATGACTGTTTTCGTCCAATTTTCTCATTTTCCCTCTAATTTGCTAACCGGAACATAGAAATGTGCGCAGACGATGAAAGCACATATGAAAAGTAAAACTGTCCCTAACTTCACGAAAAAACTTAACCATCAGAGTCTATGTAAGGTATCGGAAGAAGGTACCCTTCACGTAACCTCCTATGTGACTCGACTGGCTTTTATATGTCCAGTTGATCTTTCTGTCTGCTGACAATATTTATTAGTTTGTTATTCTGGGAGAAAATCAATATATGCTTTCGAAATGATATGCGATCATTACGATTTTTCGTCTAATGTATTACGATCAAACAACAGTCAATCTGCCGTACATGTCTATGCCAGAAATATTCCGAAGCAGTATTCGGCCGATTCATCCTCTGAACTGAAGTTTGGGGAAGTAAAGTATTATAAATTGAAGTTTACTCACGTTTGATCATAGTCTTTAAATTTGGATATAACATTCGGCTGAACAACGCGACAGCGAATTACTAGACCGGAGTGGCGCTTTTACTGGAGCCGATCAGTGATGTATATCCTCATTTGTATCAGAAATTGCATTTTGTCTAGTAACCTTATAATAACCGAATAATCCTATCCAGACACTCAGTCACAGGCAACCAACGGTTTAGACATTGTTGGTGGGTAGTAGAAAACTTTTGACTTATATCAACTGAGCATCACCCCTCGTTGATCACGATCGTCTCATTCCCATGGACGTTGGAGTTAGCTTTTTTTAAAAGAAGTATTACTATTTGGGCTCGCTCATAATAGAGCCCGTCGGTGGTACATGTTCGTGTCACTGTCAGATCGGAACTCCGACCAAGCCCGTACTGCTGAGTTGTGCCGCTTGAACGAACTGTTTTTGGTAATAAGACAGTGGGTTGCGTAATCGGAGAACGACCGATTCAACACACACACACACACACACACACACACACAAGCAGCTGACCTCTGTCAGGGGCCGTCATTCTAGCTAGTGCCCAAGGCCAAGATTGATGCTTATCGTAACTCTGATTTTAACCAGTTAAATACCTCTACTTTTCTCTATACCTGTAATGACTTGATGATGAGCCACGGAAACACAATAAGTGGTACAGTGTTTGCGAGTATGCAGGTGCAGCAACAGTCAGTAGAGTAGCATGAATCCTTCGACAGTGGTACTTTGTGTGTAACGTTGTTTTGGCTTTCGTTACTTGATCGTAGCCGACTATTTGTGATGAACATAACTGACATGCTTTGTCCCCATCTGTTATGTGCGAATCATTTGCCTATGAACCGACTAATTGGATACACAAACTGAGCGGGAGTTGAACGGGAATTAGTGTGGAGTTGACAAGCACAAGTGCATCTTAGTTTCAATTAAACTACCATATGGTAACTGCCAGACAGTTTAAATATAGCTACGATACGCCCACAGACTTGTCATGCCCAATAACCAGACTAATAAGACAACGCGACGACAATAGTCCGACGATGCGTTTGGTTAACTTTTTATACACTGTGCAGTGTCCTTTTCCTACAACACCTTTGAAAATGAAGATCAATAATATCATGTATTCCGATCGAATTCACAAGAAGTGGGTGTGAACAGTTTTACCGGACTGAGAACTGCCAGCGCGTATTTTAGGATGAACCGGGGTTGTCGCAAGGTAGTCGCTTCCCTCAATTCGTCCTCGTTACTGGGTTGATCTGCTGGCCCCGACTCTAGAAAGTAATGAAGTACATCTGATTTCCTCCTGAACTTATGGACAAAAAATCGAGAGAAACAATTCACCTGGATCGGTTATCATTTTAACAACTTATGACCACGTTTGAAGTTAACAGCACCTTTAATTATGCACTGGCCGAACGTCCACGCACAGAATGAATGAGAATAGTTGTTGCTTCTATTACTGTCTTCCTGTCGGTTCTGATCGACTACATAGCCTTCGCTGCACAACGCGCTGCACATTCGTTCGGTCTCTCCTTCATTAAACTCAGTGCGAATGCTGGTATATTGACCGTTGATTACTAAAATTTGTAGATCTACTAGAATTTAGAAGGTAGATCCACAACTTGGCCACAGACGTAGCCCCAAAAATTAACGGTTCAACGATGACATTGACATTCTCGCAATACCATGTCACGATCTGGTCCATGCGTAAACTGCTCTCTGGTCTGCAGGGAGGCGTAGTTTGGTGTTTCAGGATCATAGCATCAGTGGTCTAAGGTTCACCGGCTTACTGCAGAAATTCTTAATAACAGTATTGTTGGTGTATAATGACTGGAACTTTCAGTGAAAACTGTCTTATATAAGCTTATGGTGGGGATTACGTCGTCTTATAACAGAAATGGCTATACTTATAGCTAAGTATATCGCCTAGCACGTTTAATGATATAGGAGATTTCGATCTGTCTAGGAAGTCCTAATCGCGGGGTTATCGATTGGAATCAACAGACAGTAGCCGTGTCTCCTATCGAGATGATCGGGAAACCTGATCATTACTCACAAGTGAAAGTGCTGGAGTGTTCGCATATGATAATTCAGCCGTGCCTAATGTGAGGTCACTGTCGCAGTGGTAAACAAGGTTGCCTCATGAACAGCGTGTCCGTGGTTCAAGTCCCGGCAGTGGCGATGATATGCACTATTGACGAGCTCTCATGAGAACGAAATTCGAGTCTAGTGCTTCTGATATTCGAAAGGGGCCAACTAGAAAGTTTATGGGAATGCGACAGCTGCGATCAGTTGTGAATGGTTTTCAATTTGAAATTAAACAAATCCCCGACTACTCATCAGTATTCTTTTAGTAATTTAATGCTCATTAACTCGTTCACTTCAGTGTAATCCCATTGGGTACTTCGGACTCCATGTGAGATCAAATCGACAGGTGGCCAACACGGCAAATTCGTTTAAAAATCTAGTAATCGCATAACAGACGGCAATTGCCAAAGAGTTATCCTATCTGGAATGCAAGTGTACATGATTACAATCCACACGAATCCTCAACATGAACCGTGATAATTGTTATCTATTGTCCTGGCTTTCTGTATGATGAACCCTGATTCTGGCCGCTTGTGTTCATGAGTTTAGAATGTGATATGTGTGGAATGAGTACTGGAAACTTCTCGCCCAAAAGTTCATGTCGCACCCTAGCATTACCACGGTTTTCAATTATACACATTTTTCTTCCACTTTGATCCAACACCCTTGTTGCCAACTGTGATAGCCACAAAGTTTAGCAGAGCTCTACAATGTCCGGCTGTTTTACCTAACATGTGGGTACATTTGTCAGGTTAATGGAGTTAACAACATTTTTACTCTGTTTCGAGAATGGGTAGTGAGTGCCATTTAGTTTGGTGAGCTCACAACACCAACTTATACGTTAGTGTGCTCATGCTCACTGTTAAATACACCGCATTATGCTGTCTGCATTGATCATTCTGTGTCACCTCTCTATGGAGCAATAGTAATCTGATGACTCAACTACGGCGCATCTTCTTTCTTCAGCGCCATGCACTTTGTTTAAACTGATCCAAACAAAACGCTTTAGGAAAAAACAGTTCATAGGTTGGCCACCGCGGCAGTACCGATGGTGTTAGTCAACTCTGGCGGTCTTATATTCGCTTTTGTTTCATTTGGCGTGTTTGTGTGCGTGTACAAAATGTGTTGTATGTACTGAAAGATACCAGAAATTTTGTCCAGACATAAACCTACCGATATCAGCCTTCCGACTTTTTAATTCAAACACAGACACTGGGGACTCCACTGTTGTTGTTTATTAAGTGTTGGCAACTCACAGTTACGGTTTAATTAGACGTCAGTATCCGCTGATTACAGACAACATGAAAACAAGATTAATATGAATGTTACGTAGCAGAATATGGACACTAGTGTCATGTTTCTGTTCTGGCCAGACTATCACCTATCGGTTGATGCGACGTACCTGGAGATTTGATCGTTATACTGATCAAAACCCAAGTTATATCTGTCGTTTAGATTTACTTTCCTTAGCAGTTGCGTTTTCTCTTTCCGTAAACGGAAGATATTTTGCACAGTTTCCAGCTGTTGAGATTAACGTGACCCCCGGTACAATGAATAGGTGCATCGATTGTCATTCGTTGGCCGCTTAGTAAACGACACTTTTTCACGGACCATAAGTTTATGTTCCCTAGTTTACATGTCACTGATTGGACCCAGTCAAGTTGATACAGGTTCCCATTACTTCGGTGTTTATCGGTGAGATCAACAGTTTTCTTCTTTTGCTTCATACTTTCAAAGCTTACGAATATCAAGGATTTGTTATAGACTGTGAGCTGCAATAAACTTCATGTGTACGTGTACACAGTGTATATTCTCCGGTGTTCGTATAGAGAGTAAAGAGCAAATTAGTACTATGTTGCGAAGGCTGTCCAGCTTTAACTTTGAATATGCACCTAAGGTAATTGTCAATAAACCTATTTCTCATTACTGTTGTTTTATTTTTACATTGCTGACTATAAGTTGTACAATTGCGCTCGACGGATAAATTGTTTGCTTTGCCTAGTTCGCTTATTATTACTATTGTGTCGAAGCTAGCTCTGGGGTTGAGATAACTTAACTACTTCATTTCTGTATTCCTGGAACCATCACAATTGGCGTCGCGGACTTCTGTAAATTTCTACGATGGATTACTGTCCACTTGAAATTCTTAATATTCATAATTCGTTGATAGAAATCAAGGTCTATTTCAAACGCTTCGAAATATGGTGTCTCACGGGCAAAGCGATGAGGGCGGAAAAGAAAGCCGCTCACTTCCTCACCGTAATTGATAAAGATGCTTACATCGTGATGAAAAACTTGGCATTTCCTGATTCACCGATTTCTCTTCCTTACGAATCCTTGAAGAAACGGTTGCTTTCACATGTTCGACCTGTAAACTTTGAAGCAGCCGAACGAGCTAAATTTTATACGCTCGTGAGAAAAGAAAATCAGGATATCTGACAGTTTATTCTTGAAATTCAGACTCAAGCTGCTCGGTGTGATTTCGAAGACCAATTACATACTCAACTCCGTGACCGTTTGATTACTGGAATAAATTTGCGTGATCTACAACAGAAGCTTCTCCTGCTTCCGGATTCCCCTTTCCAGTCAGCCAGAACATTATACGAACAGTATCAGGATGTCAAAGCTGCTTTGAAAGATGAACCGATGGTTTCATACGACAACAACGTGAGACGATCAGAAGGTCAGCATAGGCGGCCGTCTGAAAAAGCAAATACTGGAAATACAATTAATGATAATCACCCGACATCTGATCCAAATACCACCAGACAGTAGAACGAGTGTAAGTCATGTGGTAGCAAGCACTCTCGATTGACTTGTCGATTTCGTAACATTAAGTGCCACAGGTGGGTTAAAATTGGGCACATTCAAACCGTTTGCCATAGTTTCAAGTCCTCTCTTACACATCTCAGTTGTGACGATGATAACTTGAACTCTGACTTTCAATCCATTGTTGTTACTGTGATTTCTACCAATTCTGTTGATTCTACTCACCATATAACACAGTCGTTTCCTGTTAACGGTGGTTCCCAACATTCATTCATTGTTGACACCGGTAGTATTGAACCTTTTATTTCTGTCGCTTGCGTAAAGCGGCTGGAATCTACTGTTATCTTGAAACCTGCCGACATGTCTGTTAATGGTATTACTAGACGTGCCTTACCTATTCTTGGTGAGTGTGAACTTTCACTCAAAGATGTGCATTCCACAACTTATTCATGTTCATTTTTTGTTATTAATTCTGGTCTGTCTATTGTCGGTCTTAAGTGTTAAATCTTCTGAGACTGAAAGTTTCGTTTCTGAGTCTGTTTCAGATTTACACTCAGTTGCTGAAAGAGTATGTGCAATCGACCCGGCGCAGGCAAGAATTCCTGAACGTGTGAAAAAGAAGCGACGTCACCATCACTGCCCGGACTTTCATTTGAACTGCGGAGGATGTGGTGATTGACAGTAAACCTATTTCTCATTACTGTTGTTTTTTTACATTGCTGACTACAAGTTGTACAGCTACGCTCGACGGATAAATTGCTTGCTTTTCCTAGTTCGGTTGTTATTACTATTGCGTTGAAACTAGCTGTGGGGTTGAGGTAATTTAACTACTTCATTTCTGTATTCCTGGAACCATCACAGAATCGCTCAAAAATAACCTCTACAACTTATGTACATATTCAAAAGACTGAAGCCAATGGTGTAATGACCTGAATATTTTCATCTGGAGGCTCGCGACATACCTAAAAATAACTTTGCACACAATACTGAGTCGCATATACAGATATTCACAAACTGAACACGTTGAAACCCCTGTAAAACTATCGACTGAGCTCAATAAAAATGTTTATGGAAGTTTGCGAAAGCCGTCTATATTGTTATTCCCGATATCGAGGATGCAGTTCTTATTGCGAATCGGGTTACAAACCTGTTTTCCATCGATGCCGTAACTTCTTGTATGTTGCTGTTAGTCCACTTTATCCCCAGTATGCTTGAGCAACGCTATCGTGGTATTATATATGGATAATCTGCATCGGTGCAAAATTACGAGTGTCTGAGTGAACGTCCTGGGGTCACCATACTGTTTCTCAATTGAGTCGATCGAGTGATTATTATGCAGTCAATAACAAACATAGTGTATGGACAGACCGAATAACAACATACGGCACAGAATTAAGCAACACTTGCAACCATGAGTAAACCGAACTAGTTTTTATCACTCATTATTAACTGTCTGTTTGGATATCACATTCAAAGTTTCGGCTTCTTGTATGATCTGTTGGTTATTCACCTGTTTCATTCATGAGCTGACAAGGTAGTCGCTTCCGATCATATCAGCCAGTCAACCGAGTTATGCTTTGCGTAATTGGCTTTGGTGAGGTGAAAATTTATCTACCTCGTGTCTGAGGATGACGCGGTCTTAATAGACCATAGGCCACACGAAGTTAAGGTTGGAGGAGTTTGCACGAAACAAGTGTTTGATGGCGCAATCAAGTATGTTTTTGCATGCGTACTCTGTTCGCTATATTCCAAAAATCCTGATTAGCAGCCTTCAGCATACTGTAATTAGGTAACTCTAAAGTGTTGTTATTACCGAAGTCCGACTGAAGTGGACTCAATCCAGTCTCATGAACTTATTTCAAATTAGTCGGTCTGCAGCTTTCTCGGACTCACAGTATTTGGAGTCACGGTGTTAGTAACACTAATTCCAGCGACTTACATGACCTGCCAGATGTACTTTTTCCAGTGAAGTTCACCCTCGTGTTGGTCAATTTCAATTCTCAGTGACAACCGAAATGACGAAAATCAAACTATCAGTCTTTTGTTTATGAGGTTAGCTTAGATCTAGCAGAACACTCATGTTATGCACAACATTTTTCCCGAAGTGGCCAAGGTGGTTACATTTGGAGTTCTTGACACTCCGAAATGTCGATTTGAGGACATGTTTAATGCAAACTTAGTATCATTGCGTCCATACGATCTGACCCAGCAGGTTAAGAAAATGCTATGATTTTAACCTGGCCGTAAGCTCCCCAATGCAGAGCCATTGATTGAATGTGACAGGATAATTATTGCGTCTACTCTAAAGGCGACTATGGAGGCGACTTATGACCCAGTGGAACTGAATACTGGGATGTAATAAGTTCGGTCTAACCTACTGTTTTATTCGACAAGGCAGTGTTCAACAAGGTTATCTCAAAAGAACATGAACGAGAATGCTGGTCGTCGAAAGATTATGTGTGGCACATAATAGAAAGTAGGAGAGCAGGTTGTATTCAGACATAAATTAAGTAAAGCTTACGACATTAAATTGATAAGGAATATGGCATGGTTATGTTTGCGCATGGTCACCTTTTTGACCGATTGACAGTCCTTTGGATCAAGATCTTTGTGCACGACACTAGGGTAGCGAACTGAAACGTGAACAGAATAGCTGTATACGAAGTGCCAACTCAGATTCAGTACCTTCACGTTTAACTAGTTTCGGTCGTATCACACATGTGCTCTGCTGATGGGCTCCACTGAGTGCTTTCCGAAAGGGCATTGTTGGAATACATGTCTGCAGATATGAATGTCACTCAGTCTACGTCAATATCTAGAGTATACTCCTATCTGCGCTCTTGTTCAGACTCAGGTGATGTGGGTCTGGGTTTGGCGTATCCAACTGTGTCTGTTCACTCACAGTAGCTGGCGGTCTTCGACAACTGTACACACTCAACACTGTCATTGTCAGCATACTGAATCAAAATGATGGGCGCAGGTGCACAGTAAACCCTGGTAGGACCTCTCTTAAAAATGCGCAAATCCTACCTCACACGTCCTGTTGTCCTCCTGCTTTCCAAACTTATTTTAATCCGAACCCCAAAGGACTGCAACTTTCTGTGCGTCACCTGCCTCTACAGCGTGACATCCAATAAATGTTACTGACGAGTTGTTCGTGTGCGAGGTACAAACGCAAGAAAAAGATGTAAACACATTTGAACTTCAGAAACACTGGGTAAAAGTCTCACATGTACCGTCTGTCTTGCCCTCTAATTGGTTGCCATCACATTTACTTTTCAGTGTTAATTTCGAAACAATGAATCTACCGAATCAATTTGTGAAAAGTGAATAGTAAGGTAGAATATGTTTTGTTTAAGGACATTTCTTTCGGTTCTCGTCATTTTCGCCGTAGTAACTAATACGGAGCGAGCCAAATGATATTTTACGCTCTACTGGTCACTTTTTTCAAACTACCACCTTAAAGTATATTTCGTATGCAGGTGCTATACATTAACTCTTCGCTTATTTCTTAACAGTAAAAGGTCATAAAAGAGCTTGGTTTTGCTTGAAACCGTCGTACTTTTGCAAATTATTGTTACTGGCTTTCGTTTACTTACAGTAGAAGGTGGTTAGTTTTGAGGGTAGACATCGAGCTTAAGGATTTTCCCAAACATGAAACCCAGTGAAATTATTGACCAATACGATGTCTTAGATGAAGTAAAGCTGAATTGTCAGTTAGAATGGAAGGCATATCCGGTCTGTGGAAACGCAATGGTTACGATCAGTTGTGAGTGATGCTCAAGTCATGGTGACAAAAACACTGGCTATAAATTAATAGTTTTACAGGTTTCCTGTTACAGTCTTATTATGTTCCAGTTGCGTTTGAGGTCACGTGTCTTAATTTATACGATATTATCGTGTTATTGTGTATTTTGATTATTACGAACAGTTTTGCGTTACTAGACCTATCATACAGAATTTCCCAAAAGTCAGAATTCATCGGCGTAAACTTCAAATTTTGCAATCTAGGACTGTTTCGAAACTTGGTTTTGGGTCAGAAATCACACCAAAATTGCGGGAAAGAATTTTACAAAAATTATTAATGTAAAAAGAAGTTTTTTCATTTTGTTTTCCCTTTGTTTGATGAAACTTACAGGATAGGCAAAAACGATGTCATTTAAGTATATACTCACCGTGAACTTTGAAACAGCCGAACAAGTGGTTACACTTTAATGTAGACGAAACCATCTGCAGATCTGCAAACATATTGTTAAATTGCAAAAGAATACACAGAATACAGTAAGGTTGTCGAAAAGTTACAGCTGCATCTGAGAGATCGCACTTTGACCAAAAGATGATTTTCTACCATTCAACAAAAATATTTATCTCTATCTAATTTTGTGTTACAAACTGTGGTAGATAATATAATGTGATGCAAGACCTCGTAATCCTGTACCTGGATAACAAATTAGTAACCATTATATAGCCATCCCAACGAAATGCTTTAAAGCATATTTCAAGCCCAATCGGATAAAAAAGCATCTCAGTACGTTATGTAATGCCAAACATTCTTAGTTGGCTTGTCAAATCCGAAATTATTTGAATGCAGTGGAATGTACCATTTACCTCCGTCGCAGTTCTACATGCTGCAATGCTGAAACTGTGGAGGACACATTAAACTGTTGAATAAATGCGGTTAGTTAGCGCTGTATATTGCTTCTCACGACCACTCTGGTAATGCTGGTTCACTTACTTTGACGTAGCTTCTGCGTCAGAAGCTAAACGCGGCCGGAAAATTGAATTTTTAGAGAATTATGTCTTCAGCTTTCATTGTTTCGTGAAGGGGGACACATTCGCGTCTGCGTACTTTTATCAAATAAAACACAGTTTGGATCAGTTGGATCACATATCACTCCAGTATGCACAAGCTAGTTGACTATTGAACAGTAGGCAACAGAAAATTGCTCATAAACTGGTGAGAATTGCGTGATCATATTCACATTCACTTCCACTGCAAAGCTCATCCCTTTTACCTCAGCTACAAGCTTTTAAATTCTTCCAGTTTTTCGAAACGATTAAGACTCGTATTACTTCTGTTTCCATCTCTCCAGCGCATACATTATTGCCCACTGCGAATTCAGATAGAGTGCGGGTGTTGACGAGGGATCAGAAGATTATCGAATCTAACATCAGGTCTTTGGTTAGGGGATCCCCAAAAAGTTGTATGACGCCCGTTTTATTAGTAGCCTAGACATTAGGTTGACGGCTTTTACGACGCCTCGGTGGGATAGTAGTCACATACGCACTTTGCGTGCATTTGTGTCCATTTCACGCAAGGCAGATAAAAGCTGCTGTACTTACGCTTATTCTGTGTCGATATCACAACGGTTTCCTATACTTCCCGGCCAGGTATAACTGAAGTAGTACGCCCTTCATATTGCAGAAAATAATTAAAAGACCTATATTGCGGACGTTCATAGTCAAATAATGCTGCAGTAAACTTTTTTTCGTACACTGAAGTATATGATTTATTCAATCAGTGTATCGTCACTTGATGATGTTGATCATAGGATGGGTTAGTTCAAAACAAGTTTTCGAAACAACAGATTGGGCTGGTCCATCAAACTTGTTCAAGGATTGGGGTTTACGAACAAACGTGATGTTCACATGATGTGTGAACCTCATCAACATGACAGTAGCCTACTTTTTTCCGGATGTTTAGTGACAGTTGTTGAGACGATGCGTTTGATACTGAACTTATCGGATGATTCGATACATAACCAACCCGATCGTCTGTGATATGCTCTGCAAGAAGAACTTACCATCTTGAAACATTCTTTTCCCGTCAAAGATTTGAATAAAAAAGACAGTAGGCTGATATTGCACGATTTATGTCCAGACAAATTTCGCTGAATCTTTACGAGTGCATACTACAGACCATTTATATATCAGTGAGAAAACGAACAAGATACCAGAGAAAGTTACCTTCAGTGCAGTTATATAAGCGATAAGTCGATGATATTTTTCTCATCGCAGACAATCAGATGCAGGCACAGAGCCTAATTGATCGGATTAATTCTTTGCACCCAAACATGCATTTCAGTATGGAAGGAGAAAATCAAAACAGACTACCATTCCTGGATATATGCATTAGAAGAAATGCAGATGGTTCGATTCAACGAAGCGTCCATCGCAAGAGCACCTGGACAGGTCAGTACCTGCACTTCGAAAGCTTTGTTCCCCGATCCTATAAACAAAGTTTGGTACGTACTTTGTTTGAGCGGGCCAGACGTATTTGTACTGAAGATACTGTGCAAGAAGAGATAGCCATGCTAGAGACCACGCTACAACTAAACGGTTACCCTAAACCGTTCATTACAAGGTTTAAGCAACCAATTGATATAGGAATTCGACCCGACACAGTGTCCAAAAGCCCGTATTTCTTCGTATTCCCTTTAAGGGTGATGCTGTGTGCCAACTTATTCACCGTCGTTTGGTTAGTTCTATCATAAGAACATACAATGCAGTGGTCCCAGTGATTCTGCTCAGAACACTCCGGATTCCAACTCCCTATGTGAAACAACCGGTGCCCGAGTCAGCCATATCCAACGTTATCTATGAATATCGATGTAGATGCGGAGCATCCTACATAGGCAGGACTGAGCGCCAGTTGAGAACCAGGGTCATGGAGCACATCCCAAAGTGGGTCAAGAAACAGGTCACGCAAGCACATGACGTCACAGTGGCGCATAGAAACAGAGAGCCTGCATCATCCATTGCACCTCATATTCTAATGCCGCAACACCAATGCGATCCCACAACGGCATTTCGCGTTATCTACTCAACGTCACACAGGCGAACACTGCGCTTTGCGGTAGCTGTTGCAATCCGAAAGTTCAAACCCGTGTTGTGTGTTCAGAAACAACTGTTTGTAGGGTTGTCACTACCTTGGTAGTGACAATGATTGTGCACTCTGACAATTGACTTTCTCTGGTATCTTGTTCGTTTTCTCACTGATATATAAATGGTCTGTAGTATGCACTCGTAAAGATGCAGCGAAATTTGTCCGGACATAAATCGTGCAATATCAGCCTACTGTCTTCTTTATTCAAATTTTTGACGGGAAAATAGTGTTTCAAGTTTTTACGCAGGCGTCTCCCGGAACATTTAGTCAACACTCTCGATGGTCTCGTTACCCTGAAGTGTAAAATCGCAAAACTGTTCGAACGTTCGGAATTTCTCCGATCCTGTCTCCAGCGAAATAACTTTCCTGTCAACTTCTGCAGACAGTTACGGGCCGACAAAATTCGTCCATCCAGATGCAACCTTCGGCGGATTACAAAATGTCACCTCGAGGAAGACATATTGAAGCTCGCAAACTATCGAAGCATGTTCAACCAGAAGCGCTCAATATTGGATCAACTTAATTTGGTATGTCAAGTAAAGTTTGGAAATTTTTGCGCCATGACAGTTAAGAAGACTAAAGTTTCTATGCGCGATTGTTTAGAAAAGTCACTTAAGCACAACATGATTGAGGAGAAATTCCCTAAGGACCCGTCTAAGTACGTGATGAATTTGTCGTCCTATCAACTGACTACGATCCAGCTAGAAGCGTTATCCTGTGGTTTAAAATTCTGCACCCGGAAAGATTAGCTCAGTTGAGACCCAGGCTCATTTTGAACAACTCTATGAACAATTCTCCAACCAGCAACCTACATCAGACGAAAATAAGAGTTGGCTAAAAGCGAAGCTTGTTGACTTGGAACACCAATTTAGAACTGTCTAGTCGGCAAAGTTGTCTTCTCACAAATCAACATATCAACGCTCTCAGGTCGCTTAGATGTAACCACGAATTGATCAGGCCGTTCTAGTGATTATTAACTCTACTAAAATGAGCTCTTAGCAAATGAATGCTTCAGTACAAAGCTTGTGTGACCTCCTATTTTACCAGTTACCCAAATGTCTTGAAAATCCATTTATAAAAGTTAGGTTGCATTGGAAATCGATTGAGAATCTCAAAAGAAGTTTTGTGAGAGACATTGTAAACAGGCGAACAATTTGGTCGTTCCTCTTTTGATTCAGCCAGTGACCAGTGAGTACCTTTTCAAACCAATGTGCACGATGTGGATGGCAACAGTTCTAGGTACACATCGTATAACATCTAGAATTCAGGTTTTATGCAGTTGAGACAGTTTACTTTATTGTGCTGAAATGTCATCTAAGTTATTTGCAATCGCGCAGTTACAATGTCTGAAAGATAAATTAGAAGATAGACCGGTTTTCCAAAAACTTTTCAGGTTACATTTTAATTACCACTGAGTGGACTGTGAGCACACTTTCATCACTGAACAGGATACACTGACCATCTGGCTGGCATATGATAAAAAAAATATCAACCTGTAACGCACCGAAATGTGCCGCGTACCGAATTTTTAAGTTATCGGTATAAACAAGAACTGTACTGGAAATAAGGTTAATGATACAACTACTTTAAGGTCTAGCTGGATCGAGCACATACCCATGCAACATTCACATGACCGTCAGACAAGTGCTATTACCCGGCATATTTCTTAGATACAGTGGGTTTCGAGTTCGTTGCAACAATTCAGACAGACCACTGTTCAAGTTGACTTTGCGAAACAAGGGAGATAAAAGCGACATATTGTGATGATTGAAAATCATAACGGAACACTATATGCTATTGTTGCTTTACTGCATGAATAATTACATTGTACAGATACTGAATACATTACAGTTCAGTTGGCTGACGTGCTGCGTTATTACTACTGCGTAGAAGCTAGCTCTGGGTTTCAGCTAAGTACATTTCCGATTACTAATACGTATTCCAAACTATCACACATATGTATGTGTGACAAGAAACCTATGGCACATTTATATAAAAAACAATGCAAAACCGTTTATCATTTATTTTCAAGGTTATTAACAAAGTTATTAATTAAAACCAGTGGTTTTAACCGGTACCGGTCATATCTTAATTCAGACATTTGTAATCATAGTTTCACAGCTGGACGTCACTCCATGAAAGTGACCACTAGCCATTAGGCGAACGAAAAAGTGAACCTATAATCGCACAATATATGAAAGTTACTCGCTGACTGGGATCTAAGCTATTAAGGAAACCGACTTGTTTACACAGCAGTTTATGAAGATCTATCACGCCTATGCAACACACGAAGGTACGAGTGGCCCGATTTAAATTAAAGCATATTGTGAAATAATAGCTCGACCGGCTCGTTTAATTACCCGGTGCAGAATTTACTGATAGAAATATCCATAGATTAAAACGGAAATTACCAGTAAAGGAATAAAAGATATGGGTATAAATCACTCGATTTATTTATTCACGTTTTGAGAACAAGTTATCCGAAATAAAATCCATGTGAAGTTCGTTTACGTAAATACCGGTCGAAATAATGATTCCAATCAACGGAACGCGAACCCTGTTCAATCGGTGGCTCTATAGAGTCAAAATCTTCAATAGTATAGGCACCTTTTGGTAGTGCATAGCCTTCAGCAATTAAGGGAATTGTCCTTGCGTTCACTCCCAGTAAACATACAAGGCAGATGTGGAGAAAAGTGAATAATATTTTCATCGCGTTTCATCCAAATGACCACAAAGGTGAACAACTCACTTATTTATACCATTTTGTTAATGCTATTTAATTTGGAAACGAAGGACTTGTTTCGAAATCATGATAAAACCCACCGACTTTATTGTTACTCATACCATGAACTGCAGTGTTCATTTTAGTATTTGTTTAAATCATTCAATTCGTTTTATCTTGGTGGCTTTTTTTGATTCAAGGACATTATCAAGGCTAAAAAGTGTGCATAGCTTGCTGGGCCTTTGGCTCATACATGTTTCCTGTTGTTTCCTTTTTCAGGACTTTTAGGAACCTCTACGCCGGAAGAACACTGTCCCCCGGTGTCTTCACATTGCTCCAAAGTTGATCTGTAGGTGTAACGGACAATTACATGAGAAACAACCGGCTTGTATGTTACAAAAGGTTTCCAATTCCGTTCGTGCTAGCTGCGATGGTTCTTCTGGCATATATCAGCTACGATAAACAATCAGATATTGACGATAAGTAATTCTCTAGCCAACTTTCAAGTGGCGTTTTTCCACGGAGGCCTCGGTAATGCTGCGGGTAACTCGAAATTTGATTCAAATTTTCTCGCTGTTATTGTCTACGCA
>LUCH01003565.1:0-13094 GCA_013368495.1 Paragonimus heterotremus
ACCAAGCCAACACTGTATTGTCGTATATTTCCATTTCGACCATATTTTCAAAACGCCGCAAAATGAAGCACTCTCAAGCTATATGATGACGTATTTCACTTCGGAAATTGAAATGATAGCATTTATAAAACTTGGAAGAGTGAGCTGACGCCAACAACGGAATATTTCGGCGAAAGTGGTAGTAAATGTTTTCGTCACCAAGCCAACACTTTTGGAACTTATTTGATGTATTTCAATTTTTCTATCAACAACGCTTATTTACGATTGATGTATTGCAGGTACTTTGCCTGAATTTTCGAGTTAAAAATTTTGAAAAATATTTAAAAATCGAGGATTCGCGCCAAAAGGACCGTTTTGCCTTTTGAACGACCATCAAGGCGAATCCCGTGAAACGGATAATTGCCCAACTTTATCATATGCAGAATTGCTCATACGTGAAACTGTTCGCAGAGATGCTTCATTCTCGAGTATTTTTGGTGTACCTCTAATTTGTGGTCATTCCATGCCGATTGCTCTCATGCGCTTACGTTGATTTTCAGATATATGGCCGTACTACGGCAGTATCTGAAGTTGCTTCTCAAAGGTGTATTCCATCTTATCTTTCCTCGTTTTGAAGAAATTTTCTACACATTTTCCCGAAATTTCTACATCAAATACTGGCGAAATTCTTCGACTGTCCATTTTTCCCATCCCCAAGTATCCTGAGTCCGGCATGACCTTGCCCATTATACCAGTTCTAACCTTGCAAAATGAGAATTAGGGCAACTACTCAGTAGTTTTTAAATCGAACTTTGAAGATTTTGAGAACCACTTATTCAGAAGCAAGTATCCCAAATGCTTCTCCATAAACTGAAATTTTTCTCTTCTATTATTTATATTTTGATACTTTATTTTCACAGTTGGCGTATTATACATTTATTAATTACCTGTAGGTATCCATTTATGCGTATCACGTTACAGTATATACATTGATCACGTCCATCGGCGCGTGCTTATCACGGATACGTTGAGAAATATACAATTATTGTTATTATTACTAGCCCTTCTAGCAATAGATCGTCTTATCTTTCTTAAACTTTCGTTGGTCTCCCAAAATGGTATCCATTTTCAGCATATAATCGTTCTTGTTAATGAAGACAACACCAGAACATTTCCCCGGCTTTAGAAACACCAAGTACTGCATTCCACTCAATTCTTTCACAACTTGATAGCGTTCCACTTCCAGACAACACTGCATGCGAACAGGTGTTGATAAAAATTGGTTGGAAATATCTACCAATTTTGCGCTGAATCAACCTGTCTCATCAAAAGACTTGGGTGACAGATCTTTTAGTTGGTCGTACATATATTCGAATTGCACTTGCGTGTTCGACTTGTTAATATCTTCGGTTGGTGTTTTAAACTTCAGTTCAGGGGAGAAGACATTCAGCTGCGCTTGTGGAAAATGAGTTGACAAACGATTGTGTGCATGCTTTAAGCCATCAGTTGGAAATACATTCATCTTGGCTAAGCGTGAGAGATGGCTTCAAGAAAAACGATAAGTTCTGATCTTAGTTTTGCGAACGGTTTCTCTGATAAATATGCTAGTGTTCTTGTTGAAATGCAATGCCAACATTGTATGCTCGTATATTCCCACTTAGATCATATCTTCGAAACGCCGCAAATAAAAATACAATCAGGCTATGTGGTGACTAATTCACCTGATAAATTGCAATGGGCACATTTATAAAGCCTAAAACGTGTGCGAACGCCAAAAGTGGGTGATTTTTGCGAAAATGGTAGAGAAATCCTTCGTCGCAAAACCAGTAATTTGGCACTCATTCGACGTATTCCAATTTTCTCATTAACACTTTTCATTTAAACTTCCGAAAACATCCGAAAACAATCAAGGAATCGCGCCCAAATGACCGCTTATCTTCTGGATCGAGTTTCATGCAGTTTCCAACGGAAGCGATAATTGCGTAACTTTCTCTATGTCCCGGCACAGTTATATATATCTAATTAAACAGTTGCTTTCAGAGTTGTATGCTGCATATCTGTTTTTACCGCAGAGTTGGGACCTTGACCGTATGCGACATAAATTAAGAGAGATTGTCACACGTAGTACAAAATAATGTGCATCCTCATATCAGCGTCATTACCCTCCTTTCCGTCTCACATTTCAGATCAGTGGAATACGTGTGCTTAACTTACTAGTCGGCAAATCAGGGAAGACGGATTATTATTTATAAGTGTGTGCTTCCATCTGCAAACTGCTTTAACATGATAACCGTGTTAAATCCAATGTGGCGGTTCAACCATCGGTTGTCTTCCAAACACCACTTATCGCGAAAGCTTCAACTGTTTGCTAATGTATTTTTATCCACATAATCATAAGCTAGGGAGCAGTGAAATGCGGCGGAGCAATAAATAGGGAAGAACTAAAAGAATAATACCTATAGTTTGAGAGAAGAGCAAAATTTGGTGCGTAGACGACACTTTATGCAGTAAAACGACTTCGGAGCCATCCCCCTTGTTGCTCACAGGGGTCCCCTAGAGTCAGCTAAGTGAAACCCAATCTTTTCTCTCCGCCAGCTTCCAAAAGACACCCGGGATCCCTTAGGTGACCATACGGAGTGTGCTATTAGGATATAATTGCTTATTTGTCAACATTTACTCAGCATTATTAGACGCGTTCTTACTGCATCTGCACCCGAATGTCTTGATCAGCTTAGTTGCCCATGATTGATGACTAGTTGTGAACTCGTATTTAGTTAGTTCATCTTGAACGCTCTTGTTGGATGACTTGTTGAATTACATTCAAAGCGAAATAGTACGTTTATTGTGATTTTACTAAACAGAAACTTATAAATTTCAATCCTTCCGATCGCTATTTCCGACGGTTTTGGACTTGGGAAATATCCCTCTTAATCCGACCGTTTGAATGAGCGTTATTGAAATTGTCGTGTGTTGGTTACTGAGTGAATTCCCCTGAACCGACAGGAGCGATCTGGCACACTCAACGAGCGCTGAATTTGAAGTAACCTTCAATTTCAGGTTAACACTGCTGCGGAAAGTTAAAACCTTAGATACCAGCGAATGGCACTTCACGTCAAATATAACTAGGAAATATCCCTGATTTGCTTAGTTTTGGTACACAGTATCACGTTGAACACTAACTACCACAGGACCTCATTCCGGCAGCTTTATAAAATGGTTAGTCCTCATGACCGATCAACGGTTTTATCGCCTGGAGGAAAATCAAGTTTTCTTGTCTGGTTAGACTCATTTTTCGAGAAAAGGATGCTTTACCACTTCTACGACAATGACTACCATTAAATAAGAACATTCATTTGACGATTTGACTTAATTTCACAACGTTGCTAAAGTTTTGACTAACCGTTACGCTATTGAACTTGCGCGCATTTCTTGTTTACGCTTCTGGAATATTGAAACCAAATATTTCTTACAACAGGTTGCCACGATTTTTGGAAAAGAAACGTGCCACAAAATTATAATAAATTCGGTAATTTAAAATCACGATTGCCGCAGGGACTTCATGGATATTTTTGGTCCACCGACCTAGGTTGGATGAGTACTGTGTTGCAGAATTTAAATTCACTCTACGCGTTTATAGGCTTCGACTACACGTCACAGCGTTACCATAAGTCGACCTTGAATAACCGTGCATATGTGCCCTGCCGCCGCTGGGAATCCGTTCCCTTACCTGGGGTTGGCGAACTCAAACAATAAGGGCCAAGGACTGCGTGTATTCGCCTGGCGCCCTCCCAAATTCATTAGTGGTTCGATGGCGACGTGTTCCGAAACACTTACTTGCCTTATGACATTTACCCGGTGGAATGTCATCGATCCTTCCCTGGATTGAACGTGTAGTGGAACTCTTAACCGTGATAGCTTGCGTACCCACTAACAAATA
This sequence comes from Paragonimus heterotremus, assembly GCA_013368495.1. Taxonomy (NCBI): domain Eukaryota; kingdom Metazoa; phylum Platyhelminthes; class Trematoda; order Plagiorchiida; family Troglotrematidae; genus Paragonimus; species Paragonimus heterotremus. Next base: position 3,917 of record LUCH01003565.1, read on the forward strand.
ATGATATCTCAACGATAGTCAATGAGAAGGTTAAATCAAATAGCTTGCATCTTTATTGATTGATCGGTGCACAAGCTTAATTCAGTAGCGCTCTTCCGGACCGTGTCCTGTCTTGTTCAGTTGTGTTGTTCCTTGTTCCGATCCGGGTCCAACCGCGTCACGCGTGCCTGACTACTGACCGCGCTGAATCACATCCAGCTGGTGCGTCCAAATTGGCTGAGTGTGCAGGTCGTGACCGCGTGCGTGTGCGTACGTGCGTTCCGATGTGCAAGAAGGTTTTCGGGCCGATGGATATGTGGGTGTACATGTCCAGGTTGGGAGAGTGAGCGTCACTTAGACTTTGGCTTGTCACGTGATGCGCCGCGAGAGAGGGCAAGACGACGGCTACAAATGCTAATCGTAGATCGTGATTTCTTCAACTGTCATAAAACCATTTTACAGAAAAATCCGCTTCATTGGCTTGGTGCTTGGTGCAAGAACTGTAGTCACCGAGATCTGTGTCACGGACTCATTCCGTTTGACCTAACTGGCGGTTAATTCGAAACAACGTTATCGCACGTCATTTTCGAAGTTTGGTGTGACTGCTGTTGTTGTGGTCGATTACGCATGGCAACGTTAATACGTGGATGATGAAATATTTTTGTCTTACTTTAAGTGACTACTTTTCTTATTTTTGGTGAAGGATTATATTGCGATTTATAAGGCTATGTCTGAGAATAGTGAGTTTCACGCCGTTCCACGGTTCCAGGAGCGTCTCGAGAGGCACATGGAGGAGGTGATCCTTATTTACTTTTGCAGAGCGAGGCGTGAGTCGGAAACGGTTTCAAACCACGGTGAGTTGAGGTGACATTGTTCCCTGAAAGCCGTGCAGATCGATCATCGTTATACGAAATACAAAGTACGTGGGAATGTGTGCAGGGTCTAGTGGTTTGACCCTTGCTAGTTTTAACAAATCACCTCCCGTGACACATGCTTCACCTCACGATTCCATGCGGTCCAAAGAAATGTCTGTTTGGTTGTGAGCTTTTTCGAGTTAGAACACAACCATCCCCTCAGTCGTCTGCTATATGAGTTCCGTTTTACAAATTTGGGACTCACCGTTTGTCGTAACTTGCTCTACGGTCTACGACAGCGTAAACAGGCAGCAGAATAATGGTTGGTTGAACGACAGATGACGGAACGACGGTCAACGATAATAAACAGCTGACCACAGAGTATGCACGACTACTTGGTATCTTCCCGACGAACCCAACCACCCGAAGCTGACCCATGAACACAGGGAATGGATTAGTCTCCGGACAGAGCTCTTTCTATGTCACTCAGTTCAATGACAAGACACTCATAAACTAGATCATATTTAAAGGGTTTGTGACCAATCAGAAAACAAAGACAGAAACGTACCAGACAAGGATCTATACAGTACATTGATGCCCCAGTTAAAGGACGAGCGCGTGGGCGGGGTGCTAGAACTTGGCAGAAGGGTTGAGAATGCTCGTGAAGGACGAAGTGGAAAACGACCGTGTCGACTATGAAGGTCACCTCAAACAGAAGCGAGTAAGGCCATACCGAAAGCAAACAGGACGGTAGTTTCGGGAAATTAGATCCTTTATCTATATCGTCAGTGAATTGAACGAATTCAGGAGCTTGTTTCGATAAAATACACCAATGCTAACATTAGGCAGTATGTAGCGAACATTTATGGGAAGTTTACCACAAAAGCAGAGGTCGGAGTCATCCGCCACAAGTTAAGGCGTGCACTCTCAGGTGAGCTTGTCATGTGAAAAAGGCAACGGATTATCAGAGGACTTCAGTGAAGTGTTGCCGGTGAACAATATGATAGGCGTGGTGCGCACCATACGGGGTGAAGGCAGCAGATATAGGCATGCCTGCTTTGCTGAGCGAACGCAAAATGAACTATTCCAACGTTTCTAGCATGCTTCGAATGTAAATACCACCCACGGGACAAACAAGCACAAGTATGTCACTAAGTATTTCCCCTTACTTCCGACGCTAAAAGTTACATCCGGTCCTAGTTATAGATGGCGAGGAACACGGCCGATCCGTGATGTACGGGTAAGTTCGTAATGAAGATTGTGCTTCAGCACGTGGACTGTCTGAAATGTTTCAAGAAATGGTGAGCGAGCGCATTGTGATGAACAAGTCTGTGATGAATAAGATGGCTGCGCAAATGAGGACGGACTCCACAACTCTATTTCGAAACAGCATCTGAGTACGGGATGAGCGATTGTCTATTAATTACTTTGAACATTGCAGCTTCGTGCACAACATGACGGCGAAATTTTCCATCTTGGATAGCATGCAGGGCACCTGCGAGTGTATTTTTCACCGTCCGATGTGGCTTACTTGCATACACATTCTGTCAGTGGTTCGGAAACATTTCTATCCCTAGGGCAGTTGTCGCTTCCGTTTGCAGTAGTCATTTCCGCTTGTAAAGGTTACGTCCCCATTCATGGGAGGTAGCTTGCAGAGTACAGTTTGCCATTTCGACAGCGGCCCAGTACAGACTCACAGCTATCGCGGTGAATTTTTACTTCGAATGTATCTAAATGATGGACATGAACGAGTGTCATTTCTGTAGCAGGCAGCTTCAACCTCAGTCACCTGGTAGGCTGACGTTTTGAATTCTCAGTTTTGTCAGTTCCCTCCACTCCGGCCATTGTTTGCACTACCTCAGTGGTTATGAAAACCAAGTCCCGCACGCTACCCACAATGAATGTCGACTTAGGCCGGTCCGCGGACAGTGTACCGCTTGCACAGGAGCCGAAGAAAGCGCGAGTCAATATAACCTGCAGCGACCATCCTCTTTATATAATTGAAGAAAGTGCTTTCCTTCATATATGTGAATGCAGTTTTCTTGCAGGTATCACAAGTGACGAACCAGGTACTGAAGACTTTATCTGATGCATGGTTTCAATCGATGGAAGTACAATCACGTTTTCTTGTTGGATTACATTCAGGTTTCAATGAAGGCATGCGTTTCCACGTCTGTGACATCGAGTTTCCTTATATTCCACCATTAATCCTAGAAAATAACGTAAAATGCAACTTTTCGTCATCTTTCCATTAATCTCTGTACCACTGAACAACCGCACAGTCTTGCTTACGTCTTCGGAAGATTAAAACGAAACGAGTTTCCAGCAATAGAATTCTGCGGTTCCAGGAATTGAGACACGCCACAAACTTGAAACATTAGTAACCTGAAAACATTTCACCTCGAAGATCATGCAGATAGTTACGGTCCACATCCTTTCTCTAGTTTTACTCCCTTTCATAATGGGCCCAGGGACGACTCTGATGTCGACATTCTTTTCTCTACCAAAGGCTGAGCCCCTTTATTTTCAGGACCTAACGCAGTCTTGAACCAAATCTCTCCTTGTCTGTGGACCTCCGCAAACGTTTGCTCTTGGGCTTCCATTTTCAAACAAATATTCCCAGATAACCCCTTGAGTTTTCCAAGTTCCTTCCCTTCCCACGCTGCATGTTGTTCAACCGAGTTCCGAATACTCACTACTTTTTCCTCTTCTCCACTCAGCCTAGTGTCTCTGTCCCCTTCTAGAACAGTCCTTTTTTGTAATTCGCTCTGATAGTACCGGAGATATTTAGCTCAACTTTAAAACTGGGGGCATTTTATCCTTCAACACACCTGCCAAAACCAGCTAGTGATTATGCCTCGTAGACGTCATCTTTCCTTTTTTTGTTCCGGACCTTATCAGAGCTTTTTATCATGTTGATAAGTACTCCGGTATTACTCGGGTCATTCTGTTTATTACCTCCCCTGTGCTCCCACCTAGTTGTTCCAGCACAACGGACAAGGTACTCTCACCAGAGACCTCAGCCTGAATCACTCCAGTGGTCACAACAGAAGTACAGTCGAGGAGCACACTTACACTTCACCCAAAAACCCACACAATAACATCCAGCATTTGTCCACTTTTTCAAAAAACTCAAACCAGCGCAAACGCGTTCCGTGACCTTTGGACGTGAAAAACTGCCCATTTCACATGATATTAGACACTTCCGACATCTTCTGAATGGACGCAACTTCAGTGATTTACTGATCACAAGTCACGTACGTTTGCCTTCCGTTCCTCTCCAGATCAGTACAGTCCGAGAGAAACAATACACACGAATTTCACCTCCAAGTTTACCAACGACATCCGTTTTATAGACGGTTCCAGCTATTTCGTCACCGACGCCTTGTCTCGCGCGAATGTCAGCCAAATGTCATCATATGTCAATGGCATTCCCTCTCTCGCAAAATTCTAAGGCAACGACCCAGAACTTCGGCAGATTTGCTCCAACCCCTCTAAAATTACATGATATTCCATTAACCCGGTCACAGAACTCAATTACGTGTGGCATATCCGACGGTAAATCTCAATCGTCCGTTCACTCCGTACACCCGCTCGGCGTTGCTTGGGCCGACCGCGAAATAACGTCCCTGTCTTGTCTATCAGATATCACACTTGCTGGTACTTCCAGCCAGCATACTTTAGATCCGTCTACCGGCTTACAAAACGTTTATCAGTCTACTCAACCCATGTTTTACACGTGCAACTGTGCCCTTTATCCTGTCTCCCGCCCTCGGCGATTCACATAACACACGCGTTCTGAAAAACCCATTAGATGCCCAACAATCTATGAGGACAATCATTATTGGCTCACTGTCCTGTTGCTTGATTTTCGAGCGTTTTCGCTTCCCTAACGCTGTTGGGGTGGAATTGTTTACGACCTTTTAGATTTTGCTCTCTTGTTACGCACTATCCTTCATTCCTGTTAGTTACATTGCACATCTAAACTACCTGTCTATTGCCTGAATCAATACACACTATTTCGTCGCGCGTCTCGCATTCTGCTTTCGTGTGATCGTCGTTACCGGGGGCTAACCTTAGTAACCTGCTTTTTGCGCACATGGGGGAACCGAATTTGCTAAAATTTCTGTTATTAAACTGAAGAAATTTCTTGCAGCGCAGTGGACTTGATGTGGTCGCGTCTATCGTGGACGGCTTCTGGGAGTCATTACATTAACCTCGAAGTATTGTTTCTTCGTGTCTTCGTTCCACTACATTACGAACCACATACAATACGTGAATTCACTTCGAGAGCACGCTACACCGAAGGTGGAACCACTCCGCACGTCTATCAAACTGTGGAAATCAGGAAATCTCCCTGGCCTTCCTGCGGTACGATATGTTAAATGGTTCCCAAACTTACAGTTGCATATTGTATTTAGGCTACTAAGAAGGTTCACACGATGCACGCTCTCCAATTGTTTGTATGGATGCTACCTGACGATGCGGTACGAACTCGAACCACACACACTTCAGGGTTACTCGTTCGTCGACGACCGGTCTCCAGTCTCCTTGGCTTACTTGTGTGTCGGTGCCATTTACGGCGTTATAAGAGACACCCGTGTGTTTCGCCAAATAAATATTCCACCTCTGCCCTCAGCGGCCTCTTTATCTTTCGCATCTGGTAAATTTAAACCAGAGAAATCGACTTAACGAGCGATGACCGAAAACTATCAGCAAGGAGTAAATACCCGCAAGGGTAGGCTATCAATATGGGAGCTTTTAGAATCCTCTGATTGATAATTGACAGAATTTCAGGGAAAGCTTGAAGCGTGTCTATTTTTCCGCAGGGAATAACTGTTTTGAGCCATGAAAGGTTTTTATTAATGACGTTAAGGAATCGCGGCAATTTGACAACGAGATGCGTCGACGTGGTAGCTGAAGTTTGCCACTTGGTTCAGAGAAGGAACTTCAGCAACGAATGAGTAATAAACGCGTATAGTGTATGTTGTAAATCATTTTCCTCAACGTGAGCATTCGATAATCCATGAAATAGTTGCTAACAGCTGACTCGAATGTAAGGTTGTACAATCATCGCCACGCGAAGCTGGGATTAAATGATGTTTAACGACGATGTGGGCAAGTAGATAAGACTGGAACGGGCGATTTCCAGACGTAATGTGAGCCTTAGTCGGTATGACCTGCGTGCCCCATTTATTGCTTACTGTAATCAGGTATGAGCTGTTTTTGAAATATGGTAGCACGAAGCTGGGTAAGATTATGTAGTTACCTGAACCTCCCAGTATGTGGAATCTCATACGCTTTACAGAGAACACTATATAGTTACAACGCCACAACCTGTGGTTGCAAGCAATGATGTCTGTGCTCGACAGTCAGCTTGTGTATGCATGTCTGAAGGTAAGCGTCCAGCAACTTCAGAGGTGCAACATTAATTACCCCAGCCAGTAACATGTGTGGCATCATATGACAACACGTTCACTTGCACTCTCTTGCATGGACGAAAAACACGAACCTCATCGTCAGAAGTAACCCGGTCATCAGTATTGAATCGTTCGCTAACGATTCAAGGTTTACAACGAGTTAGGCGTAATCGGTTAATCCAAAAATGCCTTTCTCAATATCCAACGGCAGAGAAGACAATCTATCTTCGAAACGGTTAATGAGAAGACGCTCGTGAAAACTGGATTTAATACGGTACTAATTGAATCAATGTACATGAAAATTAAGTATCATACCTCGAATGTGAAATATCCTCACAAATTAAGCAAAGAATGTGCCGGTACAACAACTGACAACTAGGCACCGCTCAGTAATGGGGGACGATAAAACGGAATTGAGTTCACTCAAACAAATGGTAATTGGTCGGGTTGGAGCAAAGTGACTGTTCGCGCATCGAGAAATGGTAAGAATTATAAGCTACTCAAGAAAGAACATAGAAGAAGAATATCTTATTTTGACATTTAGAAATGTACAGGGGTCAGACTGAGTAACAGTAAGAGGAACGGTTATAATAGTTGGTGTGAGAATGAAAATGTTTGGTACTGTTTATTCTTGGAAAAATGAAGAAAGATAGGGCCGCCATTCAAGACTGATCAAACAAGGCACAACAATCTCAAAATAATGCAACAAGCCTTAACAAAATCAACACTGACCCCGACAGCCAGCTGGTTTTCCAAACTCGAGGTGACAGTTGGAACAATGGCAATCGACCGGTTTGATAAAAGGATCCGTACCTCCTGTCTTACCCGTGGCTACCTGGTGTTGCTCTGTGGACGTCTCTTGAAAACAAAGTGATCTGATGTCTCGTCTGACATAAGTAACGCCTAAAGTTTTTACTGTCACCTGACGTGCGTGTCCATCATTACCGAGAAATACCTCAGTGGTTACGCCATAAGACCAAATACCCCTGGAAGCCCATTCGTGGTTGGGAATTACATCGCCCACCTGGAGGTCACGCGAAGTCTTCAAACATTTAGGTGTAACCTGTAGGTTTTGCAACGTTACTGTGAAATCTGTCCATGGCAGAACACTACTTATTAGAATTCTCAACACACAAATCAGGAAATATATCAACTTGGACGACAGAACGGCTGCCATGAACCTCAACCCAGGTATCGTAACTACTGCCTTTGGATTCACTCTGAATTTACCCATCATAAAGCCGAACTAAATACTACTATTCAGGACAACCACCCTAAGATAGTCCACGGCTTCGTAACCGACCTTAGACGCATTACAAAACACGTAATTCGATGAGGTTTGCTGAAGAAAGTCCATGAACCATGCACCTGGGCAATACCACGCCGTTTATGGACCCGAAATTGCCAGCGTACCCGATCAAGCTCCCTCATGTCAGAATCCCAACCAATGCTTTGGTTACAAAGGTCTTGAAGTAACCTGAGAGCCGATAACAACATTGATACCACTATTCCCAAGGGACCGTATAACGAAACCGCACAGCTTGACAATCCTCTTTCTGTGCCACCAGTGTGAGGGAAGTTGATTTGAAACCGGAAGCAGTCGTCTGCCACACGCCACAACACGCTCAGAGCTCGTTGGTATTCACCGCCATGGAGTTCAAGATCTCCGGAGTCAACAAGTTTCTCTTCATTGGGTGAACGTTTAACAGCCTCACTACAGTTGGTAGCCTAAACCCACACAGCCGCAGCATTGCTGTAAGTTCATCTACCACAGCCCTGGGATCGGATATTGAGCCAAATGACACAAGACAGTCATCCGCGTAGAACTTCCTTTCCACAACGATGACAGTCTTAGGTTGAAACTGTTGCAGATTATACACAGCTGATTTTTATAGTGTGAAACTAGTACGCAACGACAACGAAGTCGCTTTAACGGGGTGGATACTCGGCTCGTAGGTATCCGGCGGTCCTTGAAACGAACTAGAACTCCACCAAAAGAAACCTAATACGCCCCGATCACGACATGGCAATCTCATTTGCAGGAACGTTTCTTCACTGTCAGCGGAGACTGCCATCGGGTATTGGAAGAATCGCGTATGTACTCCTAATAAACAGTTTTCTAAATCCGGCTCCTGGAGTAAGGTTTTGGTGAGAGACGTACTTAGTTGTCCATAGGCACCATCAGAGATTACGCGTACCTCACTGGGTTTATTCGGATCAAGTATAGGATAGTGTGACAAGTACCATTTCTTTGTTGTAGTTGTAGCACTCTTTCTTAAGTATTCCTTCCTGATATGCTCCATTATCGGGACGGAATAGCCAGTGTTTAGCATTTGGGTCTCGAATCAGCCTATTCTTCAAGGCAGCCAGGGGTTTCCCAGTTATCGCTTTGTTGTTATGCAATACCCAACTATGTTATCTCCGTGGTATGCATGTCTCACAGTGACGGCTCCTAAATACAACAGTTTCAGTCATAGTTAATTCTGGTTTGTCCTCTACTGGAAGCTCTTTGTCCTCCGAGGTGATTCCGTTAGTGAAATCTAACTCAAACGTTCTTCGGGTCGAATCATTCAACGAAACCTGACGTGATTCGACTGTGTTTACACAATGCTTGCTCCGGGGTATGGTACGACACGGACCTCGGAGACTCCAGCCAAAAATGGTCTTACTCGCATATGGCTCACTGCCACTTCCCAGTCTCTGTTGTAGTACCCAGTGTGCCTCTGGGACGCCGTTTTCAGTTAATCTATCAAACGAAAGGTCCCTTACGTGAGCCCATTTATCTACCTCGGATCGCTGGACGACATCAACCTGCGTCAGTGGAAGCTGTTTCACCGTATAAACTGAACCGGCTGTAACAGAATGCACCTGATCCAAGGATCGTAACTCAACCGACACTTTGGTACATGGTGTTGCACAAGTTCC
>LUCH01003565.1:21943-46476 GCA_013368495.1 Paragonimus heterotremus
ATCCTTAGAGAAGCCACACGATCGCCGGTCACTAAAACCTGTTAACTACCACACTTGATTTCAAGTAGCATGCATAATTTATTACGCTCCCAAAACTACGACCATGTCGTTATAACTAACGCTTTGTGCAACTGACTGCGCTCACAGACTACGAGCATGTGACGCTGGATGCGTACCCAAATGGACCATATATGGTCCGTTTGGTGTATATATACACCAATCAGTAACGTTGAAATTGTAGAGTCTCTTATCTTTTTGTTCTCTTGTTACATACTGTTCTTCATACCTGTCATGTTCACTGTACATATTAACCACTTGTCTACTGTTTGAATGAATACCCACTCCGTCCTCGCGCGCCTCGGTTTCTGCTTGCACGTGATCGTTGTTATCGAGAGTTAACTGTGGCAACAGCGGACTTTTAATGCGTTAGATAAACTGGATCTGCTAGAATTACTCTCTTATTCAGGAGAAACGTTATTCTAACTTATAGCGAACGTAGTGTGGTAGAATTTATTGTATACAGTTATTGTAAACTATTTTGTTACCTTGTCGATTTGTTTCTTGGTTTCACTTCAAAATCTCCGGTATACACCGATGCACAAACGTGCATAGAAAAACCAGGGCGCAAGGTATGACGGATGTACCACACAATGTTTGACTACAAATGAATCATGTACACCAACCAGGAACACTGAAAGCTTTTAGGTGAGAATATTTCAGAGTGACACCGATGTGTCGCTGAATAATACGGCTCAGATGAACCAATCGGGTGGTAAATTAAATGGATGGAAGCAGCACAATTTTCGTGGAATAAGAAAAACCAGTTAAATCGGGGATTACTTTAACGGTTGGTTGAATTGTGTCTATGCGGTTGATGGTTGCAAATAGTGCAAAAATTATTGCTTGACAATTGCAGTCGGTGCCCCTCTGACGCCCTGCCGCACATTTATTGCGAGTGCGAACCATTGACTACCTACGAATTAAGGACACACCTGATTGGCCAACAAGGTGCACAGGGTTGACGGGATGGAGTAGGGGGGAAATCGTGTTACAGGGAGAGGGGGATACCAATATGCAGAAAATAACCATGTAACTGTAGCGTACATCATAGGAATCAATCAGTGCTTTGAAGCGATCTCTAGCAGAGCTGTTAACGACCTCAAGTTGAAGACTGTTCCAGGGGTTAATAACCATGTTAGAAAAGAACTGCTGCATAAGGTCGTTGATGCAGACCAGAACTCATGAATAACCTATCACTGACCACTGGGAACTACTGCAAAAATAAAAGAGGGAGTCAAAGTTTTTGAACGATGAAATAGGAAATCCAGCTAAGAACCTCACCTTGAATACCATAGGCTTCCAGTTTGTGTTTCAGGAGTTCCATATAGGACACGGTCAAAACCATTGGCGAGGCCAAAGAAGATAATCTCTGAGATGAGGTCATTGTCTTTGGTCTCCGTCATACTATCCATGAAAATAAGCATATTTGTTATGCATGACCGGTTAGGAAAGAAGCCATGCTAGGTAGAAGAGGACAGATGGTTAGATAATACGAGGTTGAGGATGGTACGTCTTAATATGAGTTCCATTATTTTGCACAGAATGCTAGTGAAACTGATTAGCCGATAACTAACCAAAGAGTGCCGGTCACCCGCTTTAAATGTGGACATGACCGTCGCTTCTTTCCATGCACTAGGGAGAATGTTAGTCTGAAATATCTGTTCAAACAACTTCTGAAGGGGTTCTGGCAGACTAGCAGTTGCTTCTTTAAGAAGTCTTAGTTGGATCCTGTTAGGATACGTTGCATTGTGTGAATTAACCCTGAATAAAATTTCTTCAGTATCTAGCACAGAAAACTCAGCGGTATTGAGTGATTGCCGGGAATTCTCTAGCGGTTTATCGTTTACCCTGCGTGTGTGTATTTCGAAATACACATACGCCGAGTGCACAATTTATCAAAGATGGTTGGCTCTAATAATCATCACAGTCAGTCATCGTTCGCTTCAGCGGTGACTTATTATCTTCACAACCGTAAGACCTTATACACTCCTGTAGTGGGTGCCGAAACCAGTCTGTTGTGGACAAGTGGGTATGCGTTAGACTCTCGTCCACTAAAAATTTAAAACACTTTTCATGAGAAACAGGGGAAGCGTAGTCTCAACAAGCATCAAACTAAAAGAACGCAGTAGGGTTTGGTAACATATAGTTGACTTCCAACAGTGTTTGAGAATACGGCAACTAATTAGTTCCAACCTAGTCTGGGACCAACGGCGACAGCCAAATAAGGAAGGAAAGGGAAACACGAGTTGGGCCCCATCCTACTCAGTGGCACTCCAAGGCCTGTGAAGTATGTGTACAAGTGTGTGTGTGAAAGGTGTTTATAACCTTCAGTTTTGTTAAATAACGCTGAAAAAGATCCAGGTCAAGTGACATTGAAGAATGGAATAATAGACAAGTCGTGAAGACATACAAGCACTCAGTGCGCGCAATCAGTTGCACGACTGAAAAAAGTGATACTGAGCTCGTATCAGAGCTCCAATTGCAGATATACACATAACCATGCATACAAAACAAACATGAAAGAAAGCACGGTTGCAGCCGGGATCCTTAGAGAAGCCACACAATTGTTGGTCACTACAAGTTCAGCAGGATACTACTCAGTCAGTGCTCACTTTCAAGAACCGGTGAACGGTTTTTTGAAAATCCAATTTCCATGTATTGGTATCGACCCTGAAAAATAAAGTGTATAGAGAGAACACGTCAACCTAACAAGTCACAGAGCGAGTTGTGATTTTAGCCTCTGGAAGAATATTACAAAATGGATAGCTTGGCTGGAACAAAGTAAACAAGAAACCAAAATAACAAAACATGTGCATTCAAATGTAACTATCAAAACCATTATTTATTATAATTGCTATGTGGGTCCAGCTACTATGTGCAGCTAAGTTACGAACAAAAAGCAGAAGTGATGGAAATAAAACCTATCCATTTTTAATGGGATTCCTCTGTACTTTGAACTTGAACTACTATATGCATAATGAGTATACCGGCGCACATGCAAGTATGCATATCTTCACCAATTAACATCATTAGTCGAAAAGTCTGTCTCTAGAACCTTCCAAAGTTGCCGTAATTCACTCCTAGTTTAATCCGAAATTGGTTCTAGAAGAAGACTCACAGTAGTTGGTGAAAATATGTTGATTCAGAGTTTCCAGTCGATTCGATCTGATGTGCTGCCTCAGAAGAATTTCCAGTCCAGGGGAAATGTAATCATGGAAATCGACAAATCCTTAAATTCTGTGATATAACCAGTTGATTTCGTTAAATTTTGACTTCTCAAAGGTCAGCACACAGGCAACACAGAATGAAGAGAAAACACACGGCTTGCAACCTTTTATAAAGAGGTTTTTTTTAGATTCATATGATTCAAATACCAGGTGTACACATAAACTGAATGAAAGTAAAAGATGCAAAAATCTATGAAAATTATTGAGAACAAAATGCTATACAAACATTACAATACCGATACGCGATAACAACTAGGAAAGTTAGTGATCCGGACTTTGAGCGCCCGGGTATACTGAAAGTGTGTAAATTCCATCAAGGTGTATAAGATGCCCACGCAGATGTGTATGGACATATATGAACGTGTAGCACATGGCGTCATTGTAGTGACTTGGAGGTAACCCCGGAGGTTCAGCGCAATGCACAATTTATAAAATACTCCCTGAAGTACCATATCACATTTGTAGAATCGAGAGAACTGAAGACAAGCGGTCAAGAATAATGTAATGAGTAAATAAGAAGCATATTGTCGATGTGTGCAGTTGACGTGTGAGCGAGCGAGTAATAAGACAAGGCGATAATACAACTAAACGACGAGCAAGCGCATGGCGTGAGTCGAACCTTTGAGTGCACGAGGTACCTGGTTGGTGTTCTTACTCGTTCAAACAAACTTTCAGGTATATCCGCGGTTTCGCAACAAAATGTGTAGAAATGGCGATGGCAATTCTAACATATTCAACAATGAATAAATAGGGTCGCCACACACCGTGCATAGAATTGTAAAAATACTTACCCACTGTGTGTTTGATGTACGCAACCATGTTTGTTTGTCTGCATGTTTGTTGACTTATGCGCACCAATGACGCCACAGACACTTCTGGCTTGTTCACGCGTACAACGGTTGGATTCTCAACCTCTCTAGCTATTACCGCGTACCAACATTATACACCGTTTTAAGAAATCTGCCGTAACGTTTGAATAATATGCGCTGAATCTTGTATTTATCTGTTTTCATTTCACGTCTGTCTTATTACAAGTACCTAGAAATAGCTTGATAAATGCATGTAAGTACTAGATCTTGACGCCGCTGGTCCGCACAAAGCAATAAGCAGGGGAGCAAACGAGTGAAGATACACGCAACAAACTGATGACAGGCAAATTCCCTCAGTACCCTGTATACATTGTGGGTTGTTATTGTTTGAAATGCTTTACACATGTTTCACACACCGCACAATAAGCAGGTCGACGTTATCTCCAGGTCACTGCGCTGTAGTTAAAAATGTCTAGCCATCCTCAACTTTATATCTCACTTTATTTTCTCCATTGTGAGGGCGACAGACGAATACTAATGGACTCTATCGGAATTAGTCCGCAAATGAATACAAAGCCCTTGCTCGTCCTCAGGTTGCGATCACTAAATGGTAGTACCTCTGCCTTCTGCGCAGATAAATAGAACCGCGTCAACACGAAGGAAAGCTCATTAAGGAAAGGAGTGGTTTTATGGATTTTATTCCAAACAAAATCTAATACAGAACCAACCAAATCACCTCCGGTATCTTTTTTGTCCTCTGATATCCCAAACCTTGTACTCGCGAGCAACCTGCACAACAAGTCCACCAAAAAATAACTTAGCCTCATAGTACCTTTGTTTGTTGGACTCAGCACCGAGACAGCGTGTAAACGAGATGATAGGTCTGGAGTTATAAACCGTTTTCCATGTTGTATGGCCCAATGCCTACCTTACAGCCATTCACAACATTCTTCATCCTGAGTCAAAAGCCAGGAAGGCCTGTTGGACGATTTGAACAGCCTTTCTTTGATTCGCACCAATTGGTACTTCCATTCATAGTTTCATACTGTAGTGAATCTAAACGCTATATACAATGCAAGTGTGGATACGAAATCAAAGTGATAAAAGAGGACAACAACTGACTCACAACAGTTTGTGAAGGTGCGTCGTTTAAAGTTCCACCACACTGAATGAAGTGTCCAATCGATGCGATCTGTCGTATAGTTCCCAAGTAACTTTAAAAGTCACAACGGAGGTAATTCCGACGACAGGTGAATTTGGAATTGTACTGAAACAAATGCAGATTCCGTTAGCCGTAACTTCTCCCAAAAATCTGTACTCGCGCGACACTGAACGCAGACAGAAAACACAGGGCTCGCGACCTTGGAAGTGTGTGTTTGTATTGTTAACTGAATCAACTCACATAATTTAAACGAGTGTACATGTGAATTTGAAGAAGGTGAAAAATGTGAAAAACAATGAAAATTATGCTGTGCAAAATGCTGTACAAAACGCTACAATACCATCACGTACATCGCTTTCTTCAAGGTTCCCTCCTCAACAGATGAAACAACCGCATTTTGTCGGGATAAAAACTTATCCACCCACCCAAAATGAGTTATCTGAAAGGGTCAGAGAGGTCGAAAATTGTGATGCAATAAGCCTGATAAGACGCTGTTTGTGGATACTGACGTATGCTGAAACCACATTGATGCGCACTCAATCCCACAAGAAGACCTTCAGAACAACTCGGCAGAACAGCTGGAGTTCAGCCTATCACCGTCCACAGTACCCTTTTCGTTTATGGATTGTATCTTTGCAGCACGTCTTCGCGTTTATTTTTCCACGCTATCGCAAAAACAAACCAAGTACTTTTCAAATGTGTGCATATGAACTGTTTAGTTTCGTTATGTAAACTGGCGGGAATCGGGCAGTTTTTGCCCACCACTCAACCCCACATTTGTGTCTTTACGACGACTTGGCTCATTACATCAGTGACAGCGAATTCAGTGTCTATCGAACAAACTCCGCCAGCGGAAGAACGGAGGACCATGCGATTTTCCTTCATCTCCCTCTCAACAACCGCGGTCGTCGGTAATTTTAGTTCGATGGATGTTATGCTCCGAGGCTCTGACTAACAGTGCGTGGTCAAGACGTGACCTTGGCTAGTTTTTACCCGTCAGACTTTTCACTCCGCTGTGCACATTAGTGATCCTAACTATTTTCCCCCTTTAAATATCCTCTTTTTATGATTCGGAAATGTTCTTATGGCCACTGCGCACCATATAAGTACTTTGTCTTTGTCGCACACGTTTTGGGACGGAACAAAGCTTTTTTGTAGGCGTCTTTTGGCTTGTCTTGGGAGCGAATACGGGGACAATCGCAGTGCTTCTCGGGACCGAGATTCTCGTGTTAATTATTATCGGGAGGAGAATCCGAATTCTGCCAAGAGCACTACGATATCGAGGACGAACCAGCATATCATTTAGGATGGTTTACAACACCTTTATGAATGGAGCTCCACGAATCACAATTATCGTACTTTGTAACCATAATTCAAAAACTAACGATTTAGTCGTACGGCAGAAATGGTGTACTGTTTTTTCTCACTGACTGCTTCCGCTTATGATAGATCGTCTTCTTGATGATCGTTCTAGCTTATTCACGAAACGTAAACTTTCGGGTAGCTCAAAACAACTGGACGTTTTACACACCATTTGGAAAATAGATGCAAGGAAGAAATTTGTGAACACACGAAGCTCTTATAAAAAAAGCTGTTGCCGAGAGCTGTCGTGAGTGAAACCTCATTTAGGCGTATACTTCGGTTGAGAAGCAATGAGCCTCCAGGTTTTTTTTGTGCAATTACCTGATAGAAAAATTCATTCTTGTCCCTTGGTTATTTTCGGGTTATTTCCTGGGTGCTGATCAGTGAACTACAATGTGGTACTGCCAAAATAGCACCTAGTTAACCCCCCTCCGAAGCTTTCGTCAACCATAACTTGCGGTCGATTTTTCTGCACTAGACGTTAGAGACCTTCTCCTTAAGTCTAATTCATATGGTGTAATGGATCTAGAAGAGATCTACTACAGGATTCCCAAGATAATGGATGCAAATCTGGAAGAACCCTTTTATAAGCTGTTTAAAC
This sequence comes from Paragonimus heterotremus, assembly GCA_013368495.1. Classification (NCBI taxonomy): domain Eukaryota; kingdom Metazoa; phylum Platyhelminthes; class Trematoda; order Plagiorchiida; family Troglotrematidae; genus Paragonimus; species Paragonimus heterotremus. The sequence goes on from LUCH01003565.1 coordinate 29,165, forward strand.
AAGCACCACGGACGGGCATTCTCTTCAATGCACAAAAATGGGTAACGTTCGCGGCTATCTTCAGGATTAGCTAGCGGCACTTTTCTTAATGATTTTTTCTCAACTCAGCTTCGTTTCCTTTCTAGCCGGTCCCGGGTAACAGATATGTTTGTTACTGATGAGTATTAGGGGATTTCCGGCAGTGGCGATGATATGCACTACTGACGAGCTCTAATAAGAGCGAAACTCGAGTCTAGTGCTTCTTTTCGAAATGGGCCGACTGGAAAGTCTATGGGAATGCGACAGCTGCGATCAATTTTGGGTGATGTTCAATCTATATGAAAATCCAAATCCCCTACTACTAATCATTAATCAAATACCGCTCAACAAGTCAATGATTTCCGTGATTTCAACTTACAGAGAAGTCCTAGTCGAGGGGTCATCGATTGGAGTTAACAGACAGTAACTGTGTCTCCTCTCGAGGCGATCGGGCAACCTGATCATTACTCACAAGCGAAAGTGGTTGAGTGTTTACATATGATTATTCGGTCGTGCCTAATGTGAGGTCAATGGCGCAGTGGTAAACACGGTTGCCTCATAAACAGCGTGTCCGTGGTTCAAGTCCCGGCAGTGGCGAAGATATGCACTACTGACGAGCTCTAATAAGAGCGAAACTCGAGTCTAGTGCTTCCTCTGTTCGAAATGGGCCGACTGGAAAGGCTATGGGAATGCGACAGCTGCAATCAATTTTGGGTGATGTTCAATCTACATGAAAATCCAACTCCCCTACTCCTAATCATTAATCAGTATAAATTGAACACCAAACACAATTGATCGCAGATGTCGGATCCCCTTAGACTTTATAGTCGGTTGTCTTCGAAAAGAGGCATTAGATGCAGCAATCAAAATATCGCTCAATAATTTGATGATTTCTGTGATTTCAACTTACAGAGAAGTCCTAGTCGATGGGTTGTTGATTGGAATTAACAGGACACTTACTGTCTCCTTTCGAAGCGATCGGGTAATCAGAACATTACTACAAGCGAAAATCGTCGAGCGTTCACATACGATCATTTGGCCGTGCCTCCTGTGAAGTCACTTGTACAGTGGTCAATACGGTTGTCTCATGAAAGCGTGGCCGGAGTTCTAATCACGGTCGTGGCGAATATATTCACTACTTACGAGCTGTGATGAGAGCAAAACTCCAGTCTAGTGCTTCTTTTCGAAGGCAGCCGACTGGGAATGTCTATGGAAATGTGACAACTTTGATGAACTGTGGGTGATTTTCAATGTATATTTATGGATAGCTTGATTAAGGCTAAAGATTGTGGTTTCATCTCGAAGCCAGTCTTGTAATTTATTAAAGCTTTATCCCACACACCCTCCTCAGACACAACATGGATGCTTATGGCATCCAAGGAGAGATTCTTCGCCGGATTGCCTCTTTCTCGTGACAGACTGTTTAGAGTTAATATCAGATTAGGCCCTTCATTCCTCTCCTTGATTTCTTAAGAAGTCCTACAGGTTTCAGTGCTCGCTCGTCTGTTATTTCTTATTGATGTCAACGACCGTCTCGGTTATATTTCCACTAACGCCCTTCTCTACGCTGACGAGTCAAAAATTTGGAATGCTAGTGACCCCTGGTCATTACAGATCGATGTTGACGCGTTTGAACGCCTGTCGAACGATTGAATTTTCTCTCTAAGTGACAGTAAGTTTATGTATATTTCACTCGGTGGGGACTCTAGCAATGCCTTCGAGATTCATAGCGCATCCACGAAAGTCGATACGATCAAAGATTTCGGTACCTCGATGTTGCGTAACTTAACTTTCGTCCATCATCATCAGATGACCACTAGAAGTGATTTGCTACTCTTAATATGATTAAGTGGGTCTTCCTTGCATAGGCAACAAAACGCTCCAAACAGTTTATAGGGTTCATATAAGGTCATTACTTGAGTATACTAACTAGATCATGTATACTGACCAGATATGACGTGTACTAGCTATTTTGATTGTTTAGCCTGCAGCTACTAAACTGGTCACAGGCTTAAGGAATATCTCCTACGGTTTAAAATCCCTTATCTGCATCCACCGGACGACTTTATGGTGAATTACTTCTTGCACACTTCTTTTGCCCAAGTCTCTGAGGGCAGTTCCTCATCATAGAGAAAGATAACGGTGGACGACATCGCTACAACTAACTTCACGGACTGTCCCCAAAAACTTCTCGTAGACAACTGCTTCTTTTTATATGGTTGTCAACCACTAGAATGACCTTCTATCTGAGGTTGTTGGTTGTGCTTCTTGAACATTATTGGATGCTCATATATTTAAGACGTGGTTAGATTTGCACTTCTACTCTGTTCTTGGAACTTGGTGCAATTCTTAAGGGCAGTTCTACGACCAGTTTTTGCTGATAGCCCTTTAGGTTAACAGACACTTGACGCGAAATTAGACAAACTGATCGGATCCGGATAGGTTGGGCCTTCATCCTCGAACCCATGTATTAATCTCTGAAAATCGCTGGAATGTACAAAAATCAAATGATTCATAGTAGGGTTTACTTGACGTTCCGTGTTACATGAACCGTCTGCCCCGCTCAAATCAATTACTACCTGACACACTGTTCCATTTATAGCAAACACTAAATTATTTCCCAACAGCACGTAATCTATGCGCAATCATTAAATGAGCACTTAGGGGTTTTAAATAAAGTGCTCAATTTAAGGAAAGAAGCAAATTGTGACTTTATTCCATAGGTTACTATGTGTAAGTTAACTGATACAGATGACTACAAAATGTTGTGATCGATACACAGACATTTTACCTCAGTGGACCTTCAAATGACCGGATACATCTTTTGCAGTTACTACACCAATAATTTACGGCCATATAACTGTGGCCGGCAACTCACATATGAAGCCTGCTTTAGTAGGGCTCATTTAGTGTTCAGTTGAGCAATTTCGGTGATTTACCCAAGGTCACGTGTATTGATCGGGATAGTTACTACAGACGTGTGAGACAATTGACAATTATTCGACCAATTATCATCTCATGTGTTGCACTGTTTGCAGCGAACTATGCACGACACCTTAATAACGAAAAGTAAATATAGGGTGAGTGAAAACCTATTTTGGGGGTTTAAAATCAACTGACTCATTAGAGGACCGCACCACAACCGAAAATAATGCAGTACAGTGTATTATTACAGCAGTGCAATTGGTTTATTCTACTGAGCTGTCTGACACATACCAATTTTAAGTTCGTAAAGATATACGTAATTATGTTCGCTCTCTGTACTTTACCACATCCGCACACCATAACCTTGTGACTATATCCAACAAAGGTACGTCAGTAATACGAAATATGTACACGATAGTTGAAAAAACGCCTCTCCATTTCCCTAAAATACATCGTGATAACTGAATATCACAGAATATAATGCACACTTTAAGTAATGTAACTGAGTTAATGGACTGTTTTTGTTGATACAAACTCAGATCAAGCTCATGAATACGAGTAGCTTTTTAGCGCACGTGTGCACTAGTTCAATCTTTTCCGAATACACGCAAAGAGAACCAGAGGCGAAATAAAATTGCGGAACAGTAGGATGCCGAACATATATCATGCGATCATTAAGGCTGGTCTTATGAATTACTAAACGACACGGCTACGCAAGATTAAATAGAGATATCAAAGTTCCAGCCATCGAGAATGTAAGCAAACTGAATACGTGTAGTGCCAATAATACGCATAGGCCAGCGGACACAGATAAGCTAACATGGTTGCAAGTATATGACAGGTAACATTCTTACATACGATGCGAACTAGCATTTTTAGAAGTAGTTTACACATCATACAGAAGGTAGACTAGGATTATCTTCAGATTACTACAGTGTCTTTGCCATAGCTTCACTAAATTCTGGGCGGATCAGGAAAGCTGAATAGTAAATTGGCTCCCAATCCTTACGCGGGGGTTTAGTAGTGAGAGTTGTGCGAGTCTACTGCGAATCCATCTTGTAGCGTTCTCAGAGATTCAGGGTATCACTTAGATTGAAATCACTGTTCCAGAGTTTACTCTGCGTTTTTGACATCAAGTGTCCCAACACGTTAACAGTCGACTGAATAAGACAGCTTCTTGTTCCGAATGCAGAGCGGTTTCTTCTTCAACCAAACATTACTACACCACAAACACATCGACATATGCCATCTGATAACTACATCCTGTGATGCACGAATATTTTACATTCTGTGATTTAAACGACTTGCTAAGATTCTCCAATTAGGTCGAGAGGTTGAGAAACTCTTAACTCATTAAGTTTTACTTCGTTGTGGCTCAACCGAAGGCAGAACATACGATGATTGTAATCCGTTTCAAATGAGGTTTAAAATGCTCAAGTTCAACCAAATTTTGTTTCCTCCACGGGGATTATCTCTAACTCATGCTACCATTAACAGACGGTTATAATGTCTAATCAGTAAAAGTCAATTGATGTTGCTAATCCTCAAAAAAAATTGGTTACCGTTAACTATGCTTTATGCATGCAAATTCAAAGTCATAAAAGCTAAACTAATTCCCGTCTACAATATTACAAAGTTTTGGGCTATTATTTGGAGTTCACATGCTTGAATTCATTCTGTTTTCGTTTTTACCATAGCAACCGGTCAAAGTTGGAACATGAGCAACGCTGAAGAGGCAACCCTACGTCATGGAACAGCGCCGAGTGGAACCGAAGAAGAAGTACACGAAGGAATGGAAGAAGAGATCAAGAAAGAGATCTATCTTGAACCAGATGATGAGTTCCTCGGTTTTACTACAAATCCAGAGATTGACGGTGCTGAATATATTGAAAATATAGATGATGCATCCAGACCAGAGTGGGTAAAAGCTTCAATTCCTGTCTCAGAATTGATTCGCGATCGGATCTACTTAACGGGATTTGAGATAGAAAAACACTGGTCGGAAAATATTGCCAATCTGATTGAAACGGAGTTTGTAACAGGAGAACGGACATGTCTATTTTTCTATATGAATCGTAAAAATGAACTACATATGGAATATGATGTTCCTAGACATTGGTATGCTGAACTAAATTACTTTATTCAAGTTCCCAATCCACAAGGTGTACCAATTAGCTCAGACAACTTTGATCTACGTATACAATATGGTAGTATTGTAGGCAGAGGCATTGAATCTTTACTACGGATTATGTCCACCATTTTTGCACCAGCATTCTTTGCAAACAAAAGTTGGCCAGATAGCATTAAAAATGATTTTGCACTTCAACTACAACGCTTCATGTCAGCTCTGACGGATGCTCGATGGAAGTTAGAGAACAAGACGGTTTTGTATATGCCGAATGAAAATTTTGACACACCAGCAGAAGTGGCTGCCAAAAATAAGGATTTGGTAAACCGATTTGAAATGATTGTCATCCATTGGACAAGGCAGATAAAGGCTGTTTTAAACTCGCAAAATACTACAGATGAACTCGAAGGTACAGGGCCTTTGGATGAGATCGAATTCTGGAGAAATCGTTGTGAAGATTTGACTGGGATCAGTCGCCAATTAGATAAACCGCAAGTCAAACATATCACAGACATTCTGACTGCAGCCAAATCCTCTTATGTGGCTGCGTTTATCCGTTTATCTGATGAAATCAAATTCAACACTCAGCAAGCTCAGAGTAATCTGAAATTTTTGAATACGCTCAAAGAAATGTGTCATCAGTTGACTGAATCTTCACCAAGCGAGATTCCACCGAAATTGCCCAGACTAATCAATGGTATTCGTATGATATGGGTCAATTCGCAGCATTACAATACCAAGGAAATTATAACTGGAATGTTTCGAAAATTGTCCAACGAGATAATCAATCGGTGTTGTAGTGTCATTTCACTAGACAATATATTTGAAGGAAAGGTCATCTCCAGTTCGAATAACCTCCAGCACTGCATCGATTGTTGCGAGCAATATAAGGCGATTTATGACAAATTGCAACAAATGCACTCTCGCCATTCACCGAAGCCTTGGGACGCACAAAAGAGCAGTATTTTTGCTCAAGTTGATGCATTCATTCAAAGATGCCGAGATTTACTGGAGGTGAGTACGTTTGTTTTAGCTGTTTTTTAGTGTGGTGGTGTCGGTAACACTAGTGATACTCGGTGTTACTATTTGTTTTTCAGTCTTCTGCTGGTGGTGATGTTGTTTGTCATTGGAGAAGAAATTAAATTTTTTCAGCCACTTCTTTATCAACGCCTATGTTAACTGTTACGCAACCGGTGGTATCCATATGGAGTCAACCGCACACAAGTACCAGTAGAACAGGTTAGAAGAATTCAACCCCTTAATTTTTGAAAGTGGTTGCTCATACCACGTCCCGAAACTGCGGAACTGGCAACACAGTTCAGAGTCCAGACCAAAGGGCTTAACCAACAGGAACGTCTCCTAACCGAGTCGGGCGTGAGGATGATGACAACACACCACCGAAACCACAACCAGATTTGCTGGCGGTATGTACGCTCATTGTTAGTGCGGTCTCACGGCCCCACCGACCCAGTGTTTTGACCACCACGATCCACGATCGATAATATCTGACTGTTCACTCGCGTTTGTGCTGTGACTGTTCCAGCGTTTGAAAGGCAATGGTAGACTGGGAACCATCATGGGCCAATGAGTGCAAATGGACAAAGTAAAAATACGATGTTTCCTTAACGAATTGCACCGTCACAATAGTTTGTGACAAACTTTTCACAACTAACTTATCGCGTATCCGCACACTTTGTAATAAACTCGATAGTGGTCTCTTCTACAGTTCCACCACAGGCGACATAAATAAGTCACCTCAATACGCTACACAGCAGTAGCACTTCGTTCACTTACTTGCGTTCCAAGAGTGCGATCTGCTTCTAGCGTGATAAGACCAACTTGTGAGCGGCTGCTCTTCGGCAAACTGAACAGGGTAGAATGTGATCCAACATAACATGACCAGAGTCAGACAATCAGATAGACAGACAGACGGACAGACAGACAGACAGACACACACACACAGAGAGAGATCGAATTAGTCATTCCAGGACCCAAGTCTGGCGTGCCTTCGATGAAATGAAATTATCTATTCTAAAACGACCTCAGAAACATCTACACTTACAATCTGTGCAATCCTAGAGAAGCCAGTTTGTGAACAAAAACGATACCACTTATCTCGTCCCATCCGCTTCGATCATTACTCACATGTATCAACATGGTATGGTAGGTCGTAATCACCTAACCAAAACCCGTATGATATGAATGTTTTGCGTGGACCCAAACTAAACCCTTCGCATCCAGGTCGTATCGTTTTTAGGAGGAAACAGGTCACTAGAGAACAAAGTCCTTCAATCTGGACATTTTCGAACGAACTACCCACTCTGATCTCGAGAACGCAACAGGTTGACTTCAACAAGACATCAAATTAGGCATGCTGACAGCAAATGGATCGAAACAACTCAGTAACGGGGCCATAAAATTGAGACAGCCGAAGCGACGCTTTTCGTTGCCACAATATGGCTGTGGTACATCACGTCAAAGCCCAAAAATGGCACGACAAACTTGAAAACAGGGCATGACGTGCCTCAGATTCTATCGTAAAATGTTTGGGTTTTGATAAGTCTCTTTTATTGACTTGCAAATCTGTTTCGATCATGAATGCGGCTTTGTAGTATCCAAAGCCTTGAAAAAAAAACAATCGTGATGGTGCAATTCGTTAGGGAAACATCGTATTTTTACTTTGTCCATTTGCACTCATTGGCCCATGATGGTTCCCAGTCTACCATTGCCTTTCAAACGCTGGAACAGTCACAGCACAAACGCGAGTGAACAGTCAGATATTATCGATCGTGGATCGTGGTGGTCAAAACACTGGGTCGGTGGGGCCGTGAGACCGCACTAACAATGAGCGTACATACCGCCAGCAAATCTGGTTGTGGTTTCGGTGGTGTGTTGTCATCATCCTCACGCCCGACTCGGTTAGGAGACGTTCCTGTTGGTTAAGCCCTTTGGTCTGGACTCTGAACTGTGTTGCCTGGTCTACAGTTCCGGGACGGGGGTCATCCATGTCCAAGGGATGCCAGTCACTCGCCTGACATCTCGCTTGACTCTTAATGTTGTCGTATCCAACGTCCTAACTGTGCAAACTCAACTTGGCGATGAGAGATGAGAAAGACGTTAGTAATGTAGCCGTCGTATATTGGGTTCTTCCTCCACCGGGGACCCCATGTAACACACCCACATACTCCAGGACAGGCCGTAGTAGAAGTGGTGACAGTCACTTCAGTACATTGGCCTGGTTTTTACTATCGTTTGACTGATCTGTAACAATCACTTGAGCGGATCAATGAAAATCTCTAACACGCTGCCGTCTGGATACCGACTTATTTGTGCCCACAACTCGGTTTGGCTTTATGCAATGCGTTGGTAATTCTTTGTCAATCGTTTAGGTTTAGACACAGAAGTTCATTCGTTAACTTTCTTTTCTGATGGTTGAACAGAAGATAAGTATCAACATGTATTGCTAGCCAGTTTCAAATTGTTGAGTGAATTCAGTTAGTCCTGAATAGAACTAAACACATTTGAATCTCAGATTCTAATACCACACAGGCATGAAGTGCTCACAGAAATATGAGGCGAATAATCCGGATTGCTCAAGATTTGTAGATTTAGACTAGCATCTACAGACCCATCACTAACAATCCATGAATAAGTTAAGTGTACTTAAATTTCCACTGGATTTATACCTAATGCTTATGAATCTTACCCCAGAAATTGTCCAGTTGTTTACGACGATCGCATTCAGTTACAACCTGGTGGCAGAGACAGGTTTGTTCAGTTGTCACTCAGGGTTTTTAAGAAATTCGTAACGTTCTGACGTCAGTCTTCAGCTGTCCAATATGTGCAAAACTATCGACTAAGAGGAAGTGGTTCACCGTAAACAAAATCCTAGGAGCAATATCTGTCAACCTCGTACATGCCTGTCCGTTTGACATCGAAACAACTTGACGAATGGTGGATCAAATGCGGATCAAGGACTTTACACGATTTACATATTTCGGTTAACGCATAACCCATGATGCACTCGCTTGTCTTGTTCACTCCATTACGTCATCGTTTAAAGGTTGAACTGCTCGCATCACGAGGGTGCAGTATGCATAATCATTACAGAAACACTAATACCTATCCTAATTCCTTCCGCTGTTCCGTAGTCAACACTTGTCCTCCTGTGTGAATATCTCATTGAACCTACTCGATTTTGCTACCGCATTTGTCGAGTTTACTTCTTATTCATTACGAGCACAGGTGTGTAATGAAAGCCGTAATGGCAGCCTTAGCCAGAGCATCGACGAGTATGGCTCAAAGTTGAAAAGATTGTTGGTGTTGTTGGCGTTGCTGCTGATGACGATGATATGCGGTATTCAAAGGATTTATCTCAGATTAATTCCATCAGATTCTTGGCTATATTGCCGTGTATGTTCCACACTGTATTTACTATTCAGTGGTTGCCTTTTAGGGTTTATTAACCGAGGAGTTCAAACGTCTCTTCGGATGTTTGAAGCGTTTATCATATTCCACTGAAATTCACCATGTTTATTCTGTCAATTTTATTTGTTATCATTCATTTATCTAAACTTTTTCTAATTCAAATTATCTTCTCACCCCCATCATAAAGCCAACCCTTCCATCTACTGATGTATTTACATCCAGTCTTACGTTACTTCTGCTGTCCGTTTACATTGCTCCATTTCTACACAAACTAATTTCTATTACTTACGAAATGACTATACACAAGGCAAGAAGATGCATGTTTCCATTGACTTTGGTTGTCTACTAAGCTGTCAATTAGGTGTAATTTAGATTAGGAACATAAATAGTTCTTCATTTAGAAGAAATGTAGATATATCCAAAGAAGAAGAAGAACTTATCCTGGTAAATTAATTAGTCGTGGGTTGCGCCAACTTATACTGTCCATTTAGAGTGTGCACTGCATAACCCTAATTTTTTAATGTGATTTATGTTTAACTTGAAAAAAGTGATTTCAGTAAGTTGCTCCTGTTCTTTTGTTGTATAATCTCAATTCCATGCTTCTGTCTCAATTGTGTGAACTAATCTGACAAAATAGTAAATCAGGATTGGAACCCTTTGGTGAAGAATACGACGGGCCTCTGTTCTTATCCAGTGGATGAAAAAGTACCTAAATTGTGATTACGCTTCAGACGCTTAAATATTTTGAATATTATTTCATTACCTTCTCAACTGAAAAATAAGGCAAGTTGGCATGACTTTTCTATTAAGAAAGATTCAAGTGAGATAACAACTTTTAAAATTTTGACAAGAAAGCCAGAAGATCATAAGTACCACAATTAACTGATAACTTTCATACACGGTGAACACACATACATAGGTAGCATGGTTTTACTGAGGGTGCGCGATTCAACGAAAAACAGATAAGGTTTGGGAACCAATCAAGAGATGATCATTATAATAAAGATATAAAAACCATCCAAATATGTCCATTTGATATAATCGCTTACCTATCAGGACAACCACAATATCAACACAAAAGTTTGGTAATCACCAAGAAACGAGATGATACACTTTGCTGACAGTATCTCATTGTTGAACTCCTTGGTGTTCAACAACAACGCACTGAATGTATCAAGATCTGTATTCTATGTCCAGTTCCAATCAGGTATTTGACAGTAGAAAAAGCTTAGCTTTGGTGTTGTACGCGATTTTATGTATGAATTGACCTTGTCTGACAGTGTCTCACACTCACATACAATCCATTGGGGATGTATTCACAAGCCATAGTGCCGAGAGACCAGTAAGTCATTCATATTTAGTGCATAATAATTCAATGATCAACTCAGCTGTAAAAGTTTACAGGCTTGAGACAAAACAACTGAATCGATTTTTGTCGGATGTGTTAACTCATCTTGATAACGCCTTCCTTACGGATTTACCTTAGCAACTGATATTAAACTGAAAGAAACGTTGGTAGATTTTTATATTCAATCTAGAAGTATGCTTAATTCAACTGATATCTCTGATTATTTGATGTCCATTCGGAAAAGACTTCATCAGTACTCTTTTCTTCCTCTTCATCGTTATTTACGTGTACTTCTCTGACCAGATTTGCGAATGTCAGAAAAACTTTGGACGTTACGAAGAAGGGAACAAAACTACAATGCCCATATTCCAAGGGGCACGTGGGCCAGAACTGGAAATCCTCTTGAACACAATCGAACAAATGTTTGGCAAGCTGATGCGCAGTCTGTACGAGAAACGTGCATGCATACTGGACGTGAAGGCGACCTCGTGGCATGATGATTACAATCGGTTTCGGGTGGGAATCAAAGATTTAGAGGTTATGATGCAAAATGCGATCAATACAGCTTTTGAGACTGTCACCAACATACAACAAGGTGTGGAGATACTGGATGTGTTTGCACATTTACAAACACGCGAGGTAGGTATGCTGTAAATGTGTATCGATGATGAACCACGCACCATTTTGTTGTAAAGTTCTGGTCAACGTGTTTCACATCAAAGTGGCATTAACTTGATTCATCAATACCGGATTAACCTCACAACTTTTCCAGCAATAAGGATACCGTTGTAGACGTTATGTGATTGGCAGACGAGCCTCGATATTACTGAGGTGCAGTGGGCTTACTATGTCCTGTGCCGGTGAATCAACAGTCTTCGCGTTTGAGACTAGTTCAACACACCTAATGCTTTAAGGGTTTGAGTCACAATATTTGTTATAGTAAGCTGACTATTAAACACTGGTTAAGGGGTCAAATAGGTCCTTCTTGAAAATTAGCTAGTTATTAAAAAGTCACAGTCTAGAACTGTTGTCATAAACGCATTAGGACGGCAGAGACCGTAATCATGTTGGTAGGGTGCTATCTAACGTTTCCCATATCTAACACAAAGAGTGAACAATCTTGAGTTCCTGCTTAAGTTTGGTTCTTTCACATCATGTCCCATTTAGTTGAAAAAAATCACCGTTTGTTGAGGGACAATAGACTATAGCGTACTAAAAGTACGGTATTCAGGAAGCAGTTAAAAATCGTCCTGTCCCAATTATAAAACCCGGATAATCTACATGCCAATAGGCTGAGCCACGTAATACTATCTTTTTTTATAAGATTGTCAAGTGGATCACAGTTGAATTTTCCGGTTATCTTACAGGTTTGAATATGACGGCCAATGTCTGATTTTTGAAATTTCATAACACAGCCAGCTATGCTAAACTACAACGCACGAGGTTTAGTGCATTTGCCTCGCATTCTGTGCCTCCTCCACCCTTATCTGGCAGCGTAGTTTACAAGCAGTGGATCATTTATTCATTCGTTCTCTTACAGCGGCCAGGAATCTGATCAGAAAGTATTATGGTTTGGACCGTCGCTGACCACGACAGTGATGTGAGGTAACTTAGAATAAAACTTTTCTTGAAAAGGATAGCAGATAATAAAAGAAATAAATTTAAGCTGCCATGGTATTTTCTACAATGCCACTTAACAGCTGATAATTATTTTTTATGCCCATATTAGGCTATTCGTCGGACAATCGACAACAAAACTCATGAATTGGTAGCACGATTTGGTGACTGCTTGAACTTGGTGAAGAAAGAAATGACACAACGCATTTTCGCGGGTCTACCATTGCCCTACGAGCCTCACTATAGCGGCCAAGGTTTACACTGGCGATTCCTTAAGCGAAGACTGGAGAAAGCGATGTCGGTGAGTAAAAGAAATTGATCATTTTCATCCTCAACACCAACACCTTAAGGATAACTCAGTAGCACGAACAACGAAAGAACAGGATCACGTTTAGAAACAGTGGCCAGGGAGCTTGTGATAAGTGTTTAGCCATAGTCTTAGCAAGTCATGAGGCAGATACACAAAATTATTGCAGCCCTCCATTCATTAGAACATTAAGGTATTGAATGTGCTTGCAACCATCGACCCAGTGTTCAGACTTATACGTTGCTGATTTAGAAGTGCCATTCGAACTGTACCTAATCCTGACGATTTCACGACAGTTTGAGGATGATCGATAGCATCAATAATAAATTTTCTCAAGTGTATTGCAAAATTAGTCAATCTAGATCGACTTTGCTTCAAATTGTTCTTCTTAGCAATGTGCAGTGCAAAGAACACAACGAGTAAAATAGTTTCGACGCATTTTTTCGCTACTTTACGAGTATTCAGTAGTTTACGGGTATAAACCATTATTGTTTTCAAATTGAACATCACCCACAATTGATCGCAGCTGTCGCATTCCCATAGACTTTCCAGTCGACCCCTTTCGAAAAGAAGCACTAGACTTGTGTTTCGCTCTTATTAGAGCTCGTCAGTAGTGCATATCATCGTCACTGCCAGGACTTGAACCATTATTGTTTTGAAATTTATTGTGTATTTGACTTTACCAGAACCTGGATCAGGCATTTTTCTTGCCCCTAAATGCTGCTGGAATCAATGACCATCGACAACAGTTCTCTCAAACACTTGCTGCTCTCGAAGACTTGACTCGCAAAACATTCCTGGAGTTCCAGACCACTATTGATCCGGTACGTCAAGCAATTACTAGCGTGTCTAACGTCAACATTTTGCAACATAAATGAATCTATGATGGCCTTATGGGTCATATCTACTTAACCACCAACGCAAGTGAAACTATTCGAATGCTTGATTCTAATAGGTGTGAAGTCTTCAAATGTCCAACACTTAATAATTCCGTTGTGATTAATCTATTAACGAAGGTGTTTAATATAGCCGTTACAAAAATGAGCGAGCTAGTCACGGTGTTGACGTTTTCAGTTATCCGATGCCCATCTAGGAGGCAGTTTCATTCACATAATTAAACATGCAGACGACCAGTTGAATGTCATTCCCTGTATATAGTTAGAAGTCCTACTGGTTTAATGAAGTGATACAGGCCCGCTGGAGTACGATTATCAAATCGGAAGACGATGAAGTGGAAACATGATAGATCAAAAAGGTATGAGAAAGAGAACTATGGTTAAATTCGTAGACAGCAGTGGACACAGTTGCCATGCTATATTGTGTTCCGTGCCGTCGTAACTGCTCAGCTAGCCGAGATCAATTGCCTCCTACACATGTGAATATGCGGTTTCATGAACGTGGGTAAACACGCGCGAGGATCAAGCTACGTCTTTAACGGTGGATACGACCTTGCGCTCCGGTCAAACAACAGTGGACCGATAGCTGCACATGTGAATTTAACAAACGACAATTTTGGTGTAAATTATATTTGGTTGACTACCTGGAGAGTCAACGTAGACCAATGCTATTCAGAACTCCATTGGAGTGACTGTCCTCGAAAACCTGACCACAAGGGGCTGGATTACGAGACCAATCATCTACGAAACACTACACAATATTGCTGGTGATGTCGCTGCAGATTCTATCAAGAAATAACCACTCTCTATTGTATCCAATATCAGAATCAAGTGTCATGATAACAGGAAGAGATAATGAATTACCCACAAAGGGAACACTGGAATGAACGACGTAATAAACAGGAATTGAAAAAAATACACTGAAATTCCAAAGCTACTCCTAGTACGGATGAGATGCAGGCCAATGCATAGGCGGTAGAGGCTGAGAGGTTTAGTAGATTCGGCCACACGACCGAGTTAAATACATTAAGTCGGACTGCCATTGTTTGACAGTTTGATTAGCTCGTTGAGAAAAAGGTCGAATTGTGAAGCCCTCACAAATCTCATTTGGTTTCCAATTAAGGTTATCCTGATACTATTTGTCTCTCGAATATTGCGCAACCTTTACGAGCAGAATATTGTTCATTTTGCTAATATACCTAAAACGTCTCCTCCCATGAAGACGTTGACGAAATGTGAAAAGTCGTTATCTGTGTACAATTATGTAAGTCGTTTGATTTTATAAATCTGAATCTCTCGCCTTCATAAATCTTATTCTAAATGATACCCGGATGGGTTTGTAAGTGGTTAAATACGGGGTCATGGAAATCCGCGCTGAAGATAAAGGAGATTACAAACTGCGACAAGACCAAGACGACTTAAAAGGGGTTATTGGGCGTGTCATCTCTCATGCAAACTTCTCTCAAAATTACAGCGCTCCAGGCGATTTTTATGTCTTCCTAACTTCCTAGGTTAGTGCCACCTATCACGCGAATTAAATATATTTGCCCTCCGAAATAGGAGTTTCTAGTTACCAGGATTTGCTTTGAATCATCTGTACAGAAGCCATTTCCTGGTCTGCTTTTCATACACACTCACAAGCGGTATGTGCTTATTGTTCTACCCCGAATACAAGCAACACGTGTGGGTTTTATTTCAGTTCTATCATTAGTTCGAAGACCTAATGCCAACTATCTTTTCCGAATATTTTCAAATGAAGCTTAGTAATGGCTAATGCAGGATACCAAAGTCGAACTTCTTGTTCTAAAAGCATTTCAATTTATGGAACCCTCTCTCTCTCAACTTCCGAACAGTAACTGTATTGGTTGCAACGTTCGACTGTTGTCACATTCAAGATGCTTAGAAACTTTCGAGATTTCTTGTTTATTGAAAAAACCTGCAAGTTTCCTTTCGAGAATATTTATCAATTTGTTCATCGTGGGGTTGGGGCAAGTTCTCCTGTTTTGAGTCTGTTTGCATGCCAATTCATTAGTTTTTCAAAAGGATGGAAATCCTAAGGCACGGGGTCAGGCCATTGAGGCTTTTAGTTATGGAAAGTTACTTTGAAATAGACCCAAAAGTCCACGGTGAATTTCATTTAATGTATAATCAAGCTATCACGGTGCAGGAACCAATCACACTGTCGCAATTACGGTCGACTTCCGGCAAAAAAAACAGATAACACGCACAGTATATAGAGAGCAGACGTCATTGTCTAACCGTCCTTCGATTCTATCGTGAGGATATCGCATTTCGACAAAGTAAGTTGCGGTTATTACTTTCAGACGACTTACGCCCATCCTGGTCTTCGCTACAACTTTTGTTCATTCCGATCTCCGAGATTTGTGTGGAGGTGACCATACGTATGCACCCAAATTACATCGCTAGTGAAAAAAAGGTTCGGTTGAAACAGACACGAAGCCGTTTATCGTCTTCGGACATTTCAGGGGTATTAGTTGAGAAGATTTCTCACTGAGATCAAGGTGATCCTGTAAGTTTTTCCAGAGCAATAAAATGGTGGATGCTGGAGCTAGGGATATGTGACTATCTGCTCGCCTACTAATACTGTCTGAACAGTGGCCTAGTTTCGTTCGTCAATAGCAGTGAGCTAAAAAAAATATCCAGGCACAGATTTAGAATACTGGTGAACCACAGTTACCCGACTATGATCTTAGTCGCCGATGGCTCATCTCAGCTTCAAGAAATATTCAAAAGCGCTTAAACCACACTCAAACATGTCAGAAGGCTATGCCGTTGCAGACAATATGCAGAACAGGCCGGATCGGTTGACTGATATAAGTAATCTTTGTGGTATACACTTTGCATCTACAAAGTGTAGAGTGTTGTCACTAGATTGGATTGACAATGACCCTCTCTTCGTTATTGCTAGAGACGGTCGATCGTTTCACCTACCTGGATAGTGTCATCTCGTCAGCCTGAAATATTGATGACGAGGTGTCCACGAGAATAAAGAATGCACGTAATGTATCCACCCACATACGTCACTTGTGTTGTTGAAAAGACGCCCAGTTGTCGATTGACAGTAGGGATTACGGTGAGCGCGTGCGTTCAGTTTTGCTCTAAGAATCGGAGACATGTCACGCTCTTGCGGAAGATGCCTACAGACTGTCGGTATTCGACCACCATCGTATCCGTTAGTTAGCTTATATAAAACTGGCTGGTGTGAAAAACACAACAGTCCATCGGTGAATGATTGGGAAATGTTCAAGTTCACGACCGATAACCGAGCCAGTGAAAATTCACAATCTTCGCCTGTTGGGACACGTACTCCGTATGCAAACCGAGTGTCTGCCGTACCGCGCATTGTTCACTGTGACTACTGGTTGTTGGAACAAACCACTGGGCGACCGGGGCGATGATTTGGTCACCAGTCTGAAAGCTTTGACTGTTCCAATGAGTAAGGTTAGTAAGTACCGTCTACCTGGTTTAGTAGTCGGCGACCATCGACATTGCTGATTGGAAGCATTCTCTGACATGTTAGTGTGTCTCCGTCAGTGGCGAATCTGTGTCCACAAACTAGTCCACACGTCTGTTTCGTGAAACTCAATTTTTTGGTCATTCGTTTCTTTCTCTTTATTTTTCGCC